>JAOYNC020139114.1:0-21513 GCA_025802115.2 Bertia moriformis
CCACGACCGCCGCCGCCTTCGTAACCACCACCACGGCCGCCGCCGCCTTCGTAGCCGCCACCACGGCCGCCGCCGCCGCGGCCGCCTCGATATCCGCCGCGATCATCGGCGCCGCCGCGGCCTCCACGGCCTCCACGGCCGCCGCTTGGGGCCGACATGATGTGTTTTGGGGTAGACCAAGAAACTGGAGATGATCCGAAGTAGAAAGTCAAGTGGATGCTGAAGGGAGAAAGCCCGAGACGGAGAAGAAGGGGGGGGGGGAGGCGGAACTATATACTCCTAATGGTGTCTGTATTTTGATTGTCAGCATCAGAAATCTCAACGTTGGGCCGCTGCTTGCTCTGTGGCCAGGCAGAGGGGGAGGCAGAGGGGGAAGCGGAGATGGAGGCAGAGAGGGAAACAGAAAGTACAACAGAGCCGAGAGTGTGGAGCAGAGAGGGGAACAGAGAGGGGAGCTGAGAGGGAAGCTGAGAAGGAGGCAGAGAGGAGAGCAGAGAGGGAAGCTGAGAGGGAGGCAGAGAGGGAAGCAGAGAGGGGAGCAGAGAGGGAGGCAGAGAGGGAGGAAGAGAGGGAATCAGGATAGAGAAACAGAGCGGAAGCGGACAAGGGAGGCAGCTCGGGGGGCAGAAGGATGCATGGCCGCATCATCGGCGAGCAATGGAGACGAGGCGACCAGGCCTGGGTGTCAATTGACTCAGGCTGTCGATTGGCCAATCAATTGACCAGTCAATCGAGCAGTCGACAACGGATCACATCCGTCCATCCGTCCGTCCCACCCACCCGGCGACGGGAAGGGGGGGGCTGCAAACAAGGCCAGGCGAGGGGGAGGGGGCTTGCGGCACACGGTCTGCTGCCTGCCGCCTCTGCTGCCGCCTCTGTTGCCGCCTCTGCTGCCGCCTGTTTGCATTCTGTCTGCCGCACTGGACGCACTGGACAACACGGGAGGGGAGAGGGGGAGAGGAGAGGGGGGGGGGAGGGGCAAGAAGCAGGCTGAGCGAAAAGGTCGCGCGCACTCACCTCACTCAAGCCAGGCAGGTCGCCCGGACCGGACTAGGCCAGTCTGTGTGTAGATAATGAAAATAACACGACAGAGCCAAATGGCTAATCATATAAGGATACCGGTCGTGATAAGTGAGCGGACGGACAGCGGACAGCGGAGGGTGAACGACGGATGGGAGAGGAAGCAAGAGATGCGATGATCAGGGAGCAGGGAGGGATGGAGGTAGAGAAAAAGGTGGAGAGGTGGGGGAGGAAGGAGGGGTGAAGGCCTGCACATGTTCATGCTAATGGAGCAAGATGGGGGGGGGCACGTGTCAGAGGGCCAGAGGGCCTCCCGCATGTCAGTCTCACACAGCCACCGGCCGCTACTGCAGGCAAGAGGGCCTCCTCTCCCGTCTCTGTCGCCACCATTCCGTCACTGATTTGCCGCCGCCATTCCGTCACCAACCTGTGGCCATTTATTCCTCTGGCGGCCCTCCCTATTACGGAGGCCGCCCCTCCCTTTCCTTGCGGATCATTCATTTCGAGCCTTCCCTTTTCGGAGTGGCCAAGTCCTACGAGGACGAGAGGAGAGGAGGGAGAAGGCAGGGAGAGGGGGAGAAGAGTCCGAGCGCGCCACGCCATTTCTAGACCGATGAGATGGCACCCAGCCGCTGTGCTACCGGAATGCGAGACATGACGGGAGGAGGGGCGCGAGGCTGGGGGCGACGAGGCGGGGGGCCGCATGTCTGTCGCTCTGCGCCTGTCTGCACTGCTGCGCTGGCAGGAAGCCAGGAGGAGATGATGGGGGGGGCATAGAGTGAGTGGTTTGCTGAAAGCACTTTCCGCGTCAGGGGGGCTGGCGGGAGCAGAGTGAGACAGAGCCGGAGCAGAGCCTGGAGGGGCACGAAGGGCCGATCGGAGAAGCGAAGGCAGGCAGAACAGCAGAGAGAACATGAAGATGCTGGGAGATGCAGAGCAGAAAACGAATATATGCAAAAAAAGTGGTATGCAAAATATGATGTGCAAAGAAAATGACCCAAAAATGATGTATGCAAAATTAGACCCTGTCCCGGCCTGTCCCCGCGCTGGAGACCGCACACTCAATAGTTGAGCCTCCA
This sequence comes from Bertia moriformis, assembly GCA_025802115.2. Lineage (NCBI taxonomy): Eukaryota > Fungi > Ascomycota > Sordariomycetes > Coronophorales > Bertiaceae > Bertia > Bertia moriformis. Next base: position 2,100 of record JAOYNC020139114.1, read on the forward strand.
CATTCCCAGACACCTCTGGGACGCCCAGGGACAACCGCTGGCGGGAAAGGGTCTCAGAGAAGAGCAGGGTTATGCTGGCATCACGTGATCTGCATCGCCGCGTACGTACCTAGTCACTGGGCGTCTTGGCCTTGACCTCGTCGTCGACCTCGAGCCAGCAGGCAGATTCAGTTCACGCCACACGCAGCCATGTCGGAATACTGGAAGTCCACGCCCAGGTACTTCTGCGAGCACTGCCGGGTCTATGTCCGCGACACCCGGCTCGAGCGCACGAACCACGAGGCGACCGGCAAGCACCAGGGCGCGCATCGCCGCTTCCTGCGCGAGATCCACGACAAGCAAGACAAGTCGGAGCGCGACCGGGATCTCGCGCGCCGGGAGATCGACAGGCTGAATGGCGTCGCCGCGCCCGCCGCTCGCTCTGCATCGGCCGGGGTCGGGCCCGGCGGCCCCTCGAACGGGGGCCCTTATCGCCCCTCGGCCGACGTGGGGCCCGCGGGGCCCGTGGGTCTGGCCGCCGCGGACGACCGCAGGCGTCAGCTCGAGCAGCTCGCCGAGATGGGCGTCTCGATCCCGGATCAGTTCCGCGGGAGCATGGCGCTGGCCGGCGACTGGACCGTCACCTCGGAGCGGGTCATCCGGCGCAGCGTCGGCGGCGGCGGCGATCAGGAGGCGGGGCCGGCGCCAGCGGCGCCAGCGGCGCGAAAGCGGCCGCAGACCGAGGAAGAGAAGGAGGAAGATGACGTGGTCAATGGGCTGTTCAAGAAGCCTCGGGTGGCTGGCCGGTGGGGGCGCGACACCAAGCTGCTGGCCGGCCGCGACGACCTGGACGAGCTGCTGGACCAGATCGACTCGGCTGTGCGGCCGCCGGCCGGGGTCGACAGACCAGAACTCGGCAAAGCCGACGGGCGCATTGGGGGTCACGACGTGAAGCACGAGGACGCGACGGTCAGCACCGGTGACAAGGCGAAGAGGGAGGAAACGGAGATCAAGGAGGACGACGGAGAGGCGGGCCGTGTTCTCGTCAAGAACGAGAATCGTGCCGAGCCAGAGCCACCCACCATCAAGCTGGAGCCCAAGGACGAACAGGAGGAGGAGTCCAAGGCAGCCACGCCACCGCCAGCTCGGCCAGGCGAGCCGGCATCGGAACTGGGTGCCAAGGTGAAGTTGGAGCCGAAGGAGGAGGATGGTGGGGCGGTGACGGGGGCCCCGGTTGCTGTTCGGCCTGATACGTTTGACGGGGATGTAGCAGCAGCAGAGGCAGCGGCAGTAACACCACTAGTAGCAGCAGCCGCGCCGCTGCCGACCCTGTTCAAGAAGACCAGGGCCAAGAAGATCCGGCAGAAGGGATAGATGGAAGATGGATACGACCGGGTCCCAGTTCCTGGGCCGGATCAATTATACTCCTGCCGTGATGGCCGACCAGAGATGGTACAGTGCCGTGCCGTGACGGTCAATGCCGAGATCGTCCTGGGCCGCGCTGATCCTCGCACGGTATATCTTCTAGCCGGGTCTATCTACTGTCCTGTTGACGTGCTGCTGCTGGTCAAGACCTTGTCTCAATCCCCTCGCAGCCGCGGATTATCATCAGCCAGCCTCTGCGGCCCAGCCGCCCCGGCTCGCTCATGGATCCGCGCCCTGACCTTGATTCGGTGCGATCGCAATCGGCCCCTCGCCGTCGCCCCCTCTTCCTGTGGCGGCGTGCGACCTGCGCCGCCACCCGGCGTGCCGTGCAACCAACAGCCGACGGCTGGCCGGTTGGGAATGCCAGCTGCCTTGTGCACCCAAGTCGGTGGCACGTCCGGAACCGGCCGTCCTGATTAGCGTGGCACTTGTGCCTGCTCGGTGCGGCTCGCAGAATTACCCCTTTTGCTGGCCCTCCCCTGGTGCTTGGCCGCTGCGCTTGCCTGCTGCGAGAGACGGTGCCATACCGGCCCTGGTCAGCTCGGCCGACCTCGGCTGCGTATCATCCATCCCCGGCTGGCCATCATCTATCTGCCGGCATCCCGCCCGCCAGGTGCCGTCCCGACGGTCTGACCTGCGGCCAGGTCTACGTTTCCGACCTCGTATTACCATCTACTTGGCTGCTGCTGCAGAGCTCGGTGGCCTGTCTACTTGCCGGTTTGCTTCGCACCATCTGCCTGGCTGCCTGCCTGCCGCCAGCGGTGGTGATGCGGTCCTGCCGCATATTTACTACTGGGTCTGCCTCGGCTGCGGCTCATCCTGCGGTGGCCACTTGCGGCTCGGTCTGCTCCTGCGAGAATATTATGTATTACGGCCGGGAGATGGAGCCAGGTCCGACATATTGTCTTCATTACCTCGGCCTCGGCAGATTGCCGGGAGGCTGAGATGTGTCTTTACCCCGGCCTGCTCGAACTGCCGGGAGGCTGGCATGTGGTGGTGGGCAAGAGAGCCGCCTTTCGCCGGTCACGTTAAATAGAATCAAATCAAGAGAGCCGCCTTTTTCAATCGTGTCGGTGGGGCCCCCCCCACCGGCCACTGCAGCAATGGCTGCTCATTTATTGTTAGACCCGCCCACCGTGGCTGCAGTCCGGTCCGCTGCCCGCTGGCACTCCCGGGCCGGCACCAGCCGAGGAAAAAAAAAAAAAAAGGAACACTCGGTACTCCGGCTGGGAATCGAACGCCGGGCCTCATCTGACGGCGCTAACATCGTCCAATTTGCTCCATAGTCCTGGCCGCGTCCACCCCGCTGTCGCCAAACCAGCCCCCCCCTACCGCCTCCGTGACAACCTCGCGAACTGGCCCGACTTCCTCATCTGTCGCGCTCCCTCATCCTCCCTCCCATATCAATATATCAATCAATCACCTCAAGGCGCAACAAGTCAATTCCAGCAAGGCGGAATTGACATCCGAAATGGAATCTCGATTTGAAAATTTGAAAAAAAAAAGTCCAAAAGCTCGGGCTTAGCCACTATAGTCCTGACCAGGGGCATACTTGATCTCGCCGGGTGAGGGCTCCGTCTTCGTGCTTCTGAAACCAGTCAAGTCCATAGTGGGAACACCGTACGAAAATCCTACTTGCAATCCTATGAAGCTTGACTATGCTCACAAGTAGGCTCAGGCTGCGACACCCAAGACAATTTTCATCGAGAAGCTTAACCCATTAGACTATTACCGTCCCTATGGGCTCTGCTTAACGTGACAGAGGGAATCGTTCCGGGCCCTATGAGGGACCATCCCGCGATGTTTGGGTTGGGGGGGGGGGGGGGCAGCTGGATGTGTGGGCCAGCATGCCCTGGCCGAGGGGATCCCCACCCGCCATCCTGAATATTCAATTGCCAACATTGGCCCATCACCCCTGCTGGTTTGGGCGGCCCATCTTGAAGCTATTTGCAGCCTGGTGGCAGATAAAAAATCCCCCTCTTGCTGAGGCCATTCCCGATTCAAAATCCCGCGCGGGAGCCAATTCCGAGCACGACTACCACTGCCACCACCACCACGGCTGCCACCACCACGGCTGCCACCACCACGGCTGCCACCACCACCGCACGATGCCATTCCCAGTCACCCCCCCCACCCCCACCACCACCACGGCTGCCACCACCACCACAACAGGATACCATTCCCTATCCAATCCAATCCGACCCCCGCAACCACAGTGCCACCAGAACCATCCCCGCCACCACCTCTCCGTCCGCCACCACCACTCCGTGATGCCAATTCTGATCCAACCCCAGCCATCAGGGCCGCTTCTCGCCGCCAACTCACACTCAAAGCCATCCATCCGCAGCTGAAACCCCGCCACCAGGGCAGAGCTCGATGCCATCGTCAGTATAACCCCCCCACGATCAGAGCAAATTGAAACCGGCACAGGCTCGATCATCACTGCGATGCGATGCGATACCGTGTAACTAATAATTCCCAGCCCAACTCTGAAATTTGCGCCAATCAAACACCGATTGATGGTTTTCCTTTTCCAGTTCACCCCCCCCATAACCAGTGCCATGTTGAAACGCCACGCGCACTCGACGCCATCCCCGACGCCACCGCCGTAAACCTCCGACGCCATCCCCAGTCGATATCCCAACGTCGTCACGACCATTTCCAACCAGGACCCATCTGATGCTATCCCACGTCTGATTCTCGCTCAATCCCGGCCCGAATCGACCCCCTGTCTGATACCCACTACATCGCACGCAAATCTGACCCCTAATTGAGTGAATCCCCCGCCTGATCCCGCTCAATGCCACTCCCGATCTGATCCCCCAGTCCGATGCCCGCTCGATGCCACTCCCAATTAAATCCCACCCAAACTGATCCCCGGTCTGATCCACACTCCCCGCCATCTCCAATCCGACCCCCACGCGATCCTACCCATGGCTGGCTCCCCCACTCCATGCCGCCCATGGCTCTCTCCCCGCTCGGTTCCATCCCGGAGCCCGCTCCCAACATCGTCGCCATTGTCAGCCACCACGACGACGTGATCCCATCTTCAACAACTTGGCCCCCCACCCCCGAACCGATCCCCTGCCCTTCCCTCACGAAAAACTGTCAAGAACCCCCCTCCCCTTCCCCCGACCCTAATCCCTTGGCCGCTTCGCCACTTCCAAGGCATGCCCCCCAAATCCGGTGCCAGCTCGGCGAGGATCGCGTCTTTCGGCTCATCAATCGCGACTCCCGATCCGAGTCATCCGCAGCCGGCACGCACGCACTCCCGTCGTGCCGAGCCTTGGAGTGTGCGACGCGCCCAAGAGTCAAACTCGCTATCACCTGTGTCCTTTCATCCACGGGGCTGGCCGCGTCAAGACTCCAGAGTACTACGCGCGCAAGAGCGACGACAACAATCAGGATCAGTTTCATACTCCTCCCAGCGGGGGGGGTTGCACCCACCTGCCTTCCCTAAGAAGCGGCGGCGGCGGGAGCAGCAGCAGCAGCAGCAGCCGTTGCCGCGTCTCTGCTCGGTGGGTACATCCCGCTTGGATTACGCGCACCGTCGCGTGACGTGCCAAAAACATCAAATCACCATCGCACCAGACACGTCTCGGCTGGACATGGTGCAGGAATCTCGGCTCAGATGTCGCACAGGCGCGGCCGACGACGGCGGCTGACTTGGTCTGGGGCAGACTCATCTCCCACGTGCGCGCCGTCTTGGAGGCCGGACGGGATGAGCTCGGTGTGGCAAATCTACGAGCCGTGAGCGGAAGATAGGAAGGGATTTCAGATAAATATCGAGGGGACCGCTGCTGAGAAACTCTCTCCCCTGCCTCATCCTGCCCAGATCGGCGCGAGCACTCCCACCTGGCCCCATCTTGCCAACTCAAGCTTCTCCCTGCCCCGTCCTGCCCTACTCGGCGCGAGCACTCTCCCCCGCCTGCCCCGCCTGCCCCGTCAGCCCGGCCGCCTTTTCTGCCAGCCCACACCCAGGCACCGTTTTCAGCCCGTAAAGCGCCCGGATCCCAGCAGCCTCCTCCTCCACCTCGATCCATCATGCGCCTATCCAGCACCGCTCTTCGCGGCGTCGCCATCGCCGCCGCGGTCCTCTTCTCCGCCGTGGTCGCCGTCGCGGACTCGCCCGCAGAATACGCCCCCTCTCAGCTGTCCCCGGACGATATGAAGAGCATGCTGATGGACATGGCGGTCTTTATCGAGTCAACCGTGCTGGATAAGATCGCTGCCCTGGTCGACAGCGGAAACACCACCGCTTACATTGTACGGACCCGCTCGCCCCCCCCCTCTCCCTTTGTTCCGCAATAATGGGACTCGCTCCGCACCCTTCCGCGTCGCCGCAGTGGGACCTGAAGTGACCTGACCTGGCCCGACCTGACCCGACCTGACCCATTCCGCGCTCTTCCAGTCGATCACCAGCGATCTCGTCGCGATCGCGTCCATGATACAGCAGTTCGCCGCCGCGACGGATGACAGCGGCCGCCTGGATCGGAACCAGACTGTCAACAATGCCGTCGCGACTGTCAGTGCCGCCCCCCCTGCCCCCCTACGACCAGCGTTTCGTTTCACGAAACGCTGATCCCATAGGGGCCGTGTACTGGAGTTATTGGACGGCTTGCCCCGGAGAGGTGCTGATTTTGTCGCACCCCCAGTTCTACGAATCCTTGGGTATCGCCATGTCAAATCTCGACGCTTCCGCGTATCTATGCCAGCCAAACTGCACCGAGGGCCAGCGCTCCATCCCCGAGGGATGCGAGGGGATGGCCCCCGCCATGGCAGAGCTCGAATACGCTATGCGGCAGGTGGGTCGGAGCCGAGTCGGGGAACGGGGAGGGGGGACACCGGCTGACTTGTCTTTCGCGATCTGCAGCAGCTGGCCCCGAGCCTGATGAATATCGTCGCAGGCTCTGGCACGGTTATGATGAACGATTTTTATGTGGAGATGATGATGAACAGCACCGCCGCTAACTACCAGGCGTGGACTTCTCTGCCGGCCTGCGACTGAGGGGAGTGGTGGCGAGGGTGGGGGTTAGCGTGGGGTTAGCGTGAGGATGGGGGTGAATATGAGGGAGTGAGGGCGTGAAAAGGGCGGAATGGTGTGGCCGGTGTCCTGGAACCCACATCTGACATCATTAGCTCAGTCAGAGATGAGGGGGATAAAACTCTGGCCAGAGCCACTTGCAGAGATTTCTCCCCTGACCATAATCAGAATGCCGGCACCCATATCAGAGGTGTCCCGTCTCTGAGCTTCCCGTTTTCTCTTGCGGGTGTGAGGGTGAGGTGTGAGGGCGAGGGCAAGGGCGAGGGTGGGTGAGGGGGTGAGGGTGAGGGTATTGGATATGTGTCGCGCCCGAGATGCGGGCCGGGGCATCCCGGCCCCACCGTGATCAGCAGAATGCGGTCCTGTGCAGCCTGACTTCACGGATGGAGCAAGCGATCGCCATTTCGGCCAGACTCGGGACAATCCCTCGGGATGACGCCCTGATGATCTCATAAATGACGTCTGCAATGACGTTGGGCTTGCCCCGAGCATTGTATAAAGGATCGGGTGATCCCCTCATTTGTAAATAGGCAGAGACAAGTCAATTTCACACCTACCCAGTGGTTGAAGCCCCAGAGACGCCTTCTCCAGCGTCACAATATGGGTGGGCTTTGAGGTAGATGGTGGCTTGGCAGGGCAGGGCGGCGGCGGCGGCGAGGGGGTGGTGAGGAGTGGAACTAGCTGGGAGGATAAGGAGTGGAACCGGCTGGGAGGATGAGGAGTGGGGCCGATTGGATGGTGTTATCGGATCTTTCTCTCCTGATCAGGGCCTGGCTGGCCGGATTCTGTACAGCATGCACCTTGGCCGGGTATGACGCCATCCGCCCTCAATTATGCCGCTCCGTGTACTGGGGCCGAGCCCTTGTGTCCTACTTAACCGCCATCTCTGCCCGCCTTGTATCGATTCAGAGCTGTAGAGAGGCGCCTGCACAGAATGACGTGAGGCTGCCAGGGACCCCATTCTGCAGATCCTGACCCGCATTTCGGTCCCGCCAGATGCCGAAGTTGGGGGGGATCGTGGTCACCGGCTTAAGGGACAAGATCCGACTTGCGTGGGTGCTTGCCAGCAACCAAGGGGCCCCAGCATAGACAACGAGGCTAGGGAAAATTACAGTCGCCGTCATGGGGCCGTAGCTACAGTTGCCCGCCAGAAATCATGTCGCTGCGGCACAAATACCGTGGATGACAAACTTGTGAGGACCTGGCCAGCTGCATCGCCGTCTCTGTCATGGAGGATGGGACCCGCGACGTGCAGATTTAGATGCCCGTGAGCAATCATTTCGCTACGGAATAGATACCATAGACATCAAATTCGGACTGGCCCACCTCACCAATGTGGCGTCGGGCTGGTGACCAGTCTGCCCCCTCTCGTCCTCCGCGGAACAGCTGTATGTACATGGAGACCGGATGGGCGCAGAGGCCCAGGTAGACAGTAGGCATCGTAGGTGGTACGTATCAGTAGTGGCGCCCTATGCGGCGCCGTTCAACCCCTGCCAGTTCTGAACGGACGAGAGCGGCGACATTGGGCGTTTAGCAGGCCATCCCAAGCAAGCAATCGATCGATCACTCGCCGAGCTGTGGCTATTGCCTACGGTATACCCGGCCTGAAGCACCACATTTCCACGAGTCCTGAGGCTAGATATGTTATGGCGCTCAGAGCGCCTTTATCGGCATGAGATTGTATCTTGTATTGATCTGCTCTCCCCCTATCGCGAGGAGAGATCCTATCCTATTTATGCTCCTGATACGTCATGTGCTAAGCCCGCGTCGATGACCTCATTGACGCGGGAAACCCTGATATGCTTCTGTGATGATAGCACGATCGCCTATCTCTCTCTACACTGAGCTGATCAGGCCACTAATCAGGCCACCGATCCTGCGATCAGCCTGTTTTCCCTGCTTCTACCCATAGAGCAACGGAATAGATCTCAGTCTGGGCCCGGAGCGGGCCCAGATCCCTGTAGGGAGCGTCACTCCTGCCAAGCGCGTCACATACTTTGTAGGACTTGATTCTCTATGAACGGGAGGAATGAGGGGGAATGCCCTTTAAGCGCATGGGGTGGGGCCGCCAGGGTTTGTCAGGAGGGGTCGCCAGCCGGCACCCCCTGGAGCCTGGTGGGGATCCCTGGTGCTTCCCCGAGGGGAAGCCCCAGGGAAGCCAGAGCTTTGACAGTCAAATCATCACACCACACATGCGTCCGAGTTCCAAGACGAACGATGCGTGTCCTCTCCTGGCTATTCAAGATATATGGCAAGCGGCAAGCATCAGACACCACCCCGCTCACCGATCTACTCCCATCCGTATACCGCCACCAGCAAAAGCTTAGACACACCCGAGCCCCGTCGCGGCGTATACCTACTCACCTGTATAACCCGAGCCCGTCTGGAGAGATCGGCTCATTCCTTACTTACCGCCGCCCTCCTTCTGGCTCCCGCCTGTCCATCGGGCCTGGATCTCCTTCTTGCGCTGGTCCATCCGTTTCTCAAACTCGGCCACCTTCTCGAGCCGGGCCTGCTCTTCCTTCTCTTCCTTCTCCTTCTCCTGCCTGGCCCGCCTCTCAGTCTCACGCCGGAGCTGGTCCGGCCGGCGGGCGGCAATGTCCCGCGGCCTGAAATCGGAGAAGAATCGCTTCAGGGCGGTCTCGATCACCCAGCAAGCACCGTAATCGAGCGCCATGGCGGCCGTCAGTCGGATCCGGAAATCGTCCACAAACGGCACCAGCGACAGCGCCGTGTTGATCTCGGGCACCAGCTCGATGCTGCACGAGAACGCGAGCGCTGTCACTCCCACGATTCCGTAAAACATGGCCCGGTTCTCCGACAGGGACTCGCGGAAGGGCCTGCCCTGGTAGTTGACTGCGACCGTGGAGATTTGCTGGATGAGCTGGAGCAGGTAGATGCCGCTGTTGAGCAGGCCGGGCTTGAACTCGGCCTCGAGATCGACCGAGTCACTGCGACTGTGCGTGCCATCGATCATGTCAGCAAGGGGTCTTCCTCTAACGCCCCCACCCGGCCCGATGGCGTATATGGATCGAGGTACTCACGGCTCAAGGCGGTCGCACATGCGTGCCACAAATATCAGCGTAGCCACGTGAACCACAAACTGACCCAGGATCGACCCGATGATGTAGACGTTGAATATGTTGGGCTGGGGCCGCTCCCGCGACAGCCCCTCGACGCTGCGGGCCCTCGACAGCGACATGAAGCAGACGCTCATTAGGATGCCGGAGATGGTGTACTGGGAGTCGCTGAACTTGATGCCCTCGAGGTAGAGCACGCTGAGGCTGTAGGCGGTGATCAGGCAGTTGAGTGCCAGGATCTTGTACATCTGGATCGTCGCCACGAGCGTGCACCGGCCCTGCCGGATAATGTTGGGGATAGCCGCCACATCGCGCAGCTTGCTGGTGAAGGGCGCCGCCACGCTGGCGTCTCCGAGCTTGAGAGCGGGCGGCTCATCATCGCCGCCCGCCCCGCCGCCCATCTCACTCTCCAGCATCTTGTTCTGGATAGTCTCGGCGAAAGACGGACCGTCGGACCGTCTTCTTTTCGAGACAGGTGCTGATGCCGATGCCGATGCCGGCGGCTGGACCTGGCCCGGGGGCGGGATGGCCGCGAGCCCGTGCGCCTTGATGTACTCGGCCGGCGACTGGTTCTCGCGCTTGGCCTCGCGCTCGATGGCGGTGCCGTAGTGCGGGTTCGTCGGCCCGGGCGGGAACAGATGCGCGATCGCGACCGGTACCGGCGGCGTCGGCTGGTTGAAACGCTTCATCAGGGAGCACTGCTTCTCGTAGACCTCCCGGAGCTTGGTGTTGCGCTGATGGTCCGCGATTCGAACCAGGTCCTGCCGGGTGCCGTTGAGCAGGGCGACCCCGATATGAGCCTGCTTCAGGGCGCCGACGTCGTTAGTGCCGTCGCCAGCCATCAGGGTGTAGTAGCCCATGTCCTTGAGGCCGAGCAAGATGTCCTCCTTCTGGCGCGGCGACACGCGGGCGTACACCCACGTGTGCCGCAGCAGGGTCTGCCACCCGACCTCGCCCTGAATCAGGGCGAGCGCGTGGCCGGTGACGCATAGGTCCCTGGAGGCCAGCACCGCCTGGTCGATCGGCTTGGTCGGGTCGACCGGGACGCGCAGCCCCTCGTCCACGCTGCGCCACTCGAGCGGCTGCTTATGGTCGTCGTCATTGTCGGGGGCGTCCAGAATCAGCACGTCTCGGTCTACAATGTCGACCTCGCGTGCCACGTGGGCCGCTGTGAGGGGGTTGTCGCCCGTGATCATGATGACCCGATGGCTGCTCTCGCTGAGCATCTGAACCGACTGTCGGGCGTCCTCCTTGAGGGGGCAGTGCAGCACGAGGAAACCGGCGAAGTTGAGGTCTCGCTCGACATCCTCTCGGCGGAGGTCTCTGATCTTGACGTGGGAGCTGGCGTCCATGAGACGATAGGCGAGCGCCAGCACGCGCGACCCCCGGCGGGTGAAGTACTTGTAGGTATCCTCGTACCCGTCCGGGACCTCGACCAGCATCTTCATCATCGTCTCGGGGGCGCCCTTGGCCGCGACGAGAGTGCCGCTGACCCGGCGGTCGGTGCGGGGGTCGGTGCCGACCACGACCGCGATCGAGCTCTGCCGTTTCAGCGCGGACGAGAACTGGAAACGACGCCGGATGTGAACGGTACCCTGGATCGCGGGAGACGGCGCCGACGCCGCCGCTGCCGTCGGGACCTTGGGTCCGCTGCCGGAGGTGCCGCCGCTGCCGCCGCTCGAAAGCACGTCGCCCCGGCCCAGCACCCAGCCGAGGGAGGCCAGGGTGGCCTTCTCCATCGGGTCGCCGACGATTTCTCCCTCGTCGAGCTTGACCAGCGCGTGCGCGGACGCGAGCACCAGCGTGGTCTCGATGCCGGCCTCGATCGCGGCCGTGATCGATGGCGGGGAATCCGAGTCTGAATCGGACCACGCTGTCATCAGGTCCAGGCCGGCGATCCCCTCCACCACGAGGTCCTCCCCCGTGAGCGTGCCCGTCTTGTCGAAGCATGCCACGTCGATCCGGCCGCCGAACGGGATCCGGAATGGCTCGGTGCAGAAGATGGCGTACCGGGACAGCGCCGCCAGCGCGGTGTTGACCGAGAGGCTCAGCTGCATCGGCAGCTCCGGGGGCACGACGCTGGTCACGATCAGGATGCAGTCGAGTAGCAGCTTGGACCGCTTCCGATCGGTGCGCACGCCCTCCTGCCACACGTATGTGGACGCCGCGATGGCGAACACCAGCAGGAACAGGATGAAGAAGAGGGCCTCGGCGTTGTTGGCCGACACGTGCTCGGTCGAGTAGATCATGGTGCGGACCAGGCTGCCCTGCGACGTCTCGAACCCGGTCTTGAGGACGACGGCGACGGCGCCATTGTCGGGCGGGGGCGACCAGGCGGCCCGTCGGGCCGATCCCTCGAGCGACCTCGCCGCCTGATCCTCGCCGCCACCATGGGCTCGGTCTTGGACTTCGGCTTCGGCTTCGGCTCCGCCCCCTTCTGCTCCCGAGGGGGTGACCTGCAGCACCTTGGTGCCGCCCCAGAGCAGGGCGTTCCGGTCCAGGCCCTCGAGCTCGATGCTGGCGTCGGCGGGCCGCAGTCGGATCGATTCCTTGAGCAGAGGCGTGCTCTCGCCCGAGAGCATGGCCTCGTTGACGATCGCGCCGCCCTCGACCAGCAGCATGTCGCACGCCACCCCGCCGTCGTCCCGGGTTCGGGTGACCGATACCAGGTCACCCGGCAGGAGACGGTCGCTGCGGATCTCGACCCAGCCGCCGAGCCGGTGCACCCACACGTCGTATGGCTTCACGTTCATGCCCCGGAATTCGGTCAGGGTGCGCTGCCGCTGCCACACCACCGTGCTCTCGAACGCCACCAGCATGACGAGCGTGAACAGCGAGTACTTCCAGTACTCGTCCAGCATCCAGAGGCCGACGCAGAAGACCTGGAAGACGAAGAAGGGGGCGACCGCGTGATCGCGGAAGAGCTCGGTAAAGGTGGGCACCGGGATGTCAAACGTGTTGGCGCCGTACTGCTTCTCGAGGCGGACCAGTTCGGCCGCGGAGCCGATCCCGGTCGCGCCCTGGAAGATGGCGATCTTGGGCTTCGGGTCCGCCTCATCGATGTCGAACGTAGGAGGCGAGAAGGTCCGGGTGGTGGGGTTGAAGAGGAAACGCCGCTTCTGGAACAGGAACGAGATCTCCTCGCCGCCATCGGTCTCACGGCGGACCACCAGATCGCAGATGGTGGCGCTGCCCGCGTTCGCGACCGGGATCACCTTGATCAGGCGGGCCCCCTCGACCCGGCCGGCGCGGCGGGCGGTGAAGAGGGCCCGCAGGTTGACGCTCCATTTGGTGGTGAGCCAGGTGAGGCTCTGGAGGGTGATGATGGTGGCGCACCAGACAAACGTCCACTCGGCCGCTCCGATGTAGTGATCGTACAGGGTGGGGGTCAGGTAGTAGCGCAGGAAGACAGGCCAGGCGATGGCGAATGGCCAGATATATGCGTGCGCGTAGAACGGGAGGGGAGAGAGCAGCTCGGCCTCCCGAATCTGGGCGCTGTCGACGAGAGGGGGCGCCATGGCGGCGGATGGTGGCCCGAAGGCTGTGGGCCGAGAGCTGGAGGATTAAGGCTGAGGGGTGACAAGTGGCCGATCAGAGATGACAGAATAGGGCCAGTCGCCGTTGTGGTGTGGCATCGATTGCTTGATGTCTCTCGATCTCGGCCGGGTAGAGGAAGGGCGGAGAGAGGGGGAGAAGATGCAGCCCAGGGTTATTTTCTAGTGACTGGGAGGCCAAAACTCGGCAAAAAGAAATTCCCCAGGTCGGCTGCGTCACGTGTGCGGTTACACGTCGTGAGCTGGCTGATGTGTTGGCCTCTCCACTACTTAGTCATGAAAACCGACCCCTCTCCCTGAATTGGTGCGGCCGCAGCTGCACGGGAATGCGGCTGGATTGATTTTATTCAAGATTCAGAAGGCCTCCCGCATCGATGATCATATGAGGCCCAGCCCGACGTCATGATCAGGTCGAAGTCGAAACATGCAACAGTCAACCACTGGCAATGACGATGCCCGCCCTGCAAGTCTAATCGGGCCGGGTTGTCTATGCCTTGCTGGGCCTGCCCTGTTCTGGCCCGTCTTCGGATCGCTTGCGACTCGAAATGGCGCAGTTATGCCTCTGTCAATACCGCTCCATCACCGTGAACTCCGTCTCGGCTGGCGGATTCTCGAGTTAGCCACAACTCGAGAGGCTTCGGCACTGCTTGTTTTAGGGTGGCCAAGCATTCCGCCCTGCTGGAAATCGGAGCCATGATTTTTCATCCTGGTTCAGATTCATATACAATCGAAGAACTCGCCAAGGTGGTCCGCCTCTCAGGGCCGCTCTCCTATCGGTTCGACGTTTTGCTCTGGACAAGTGAATGAGCGGGTTTCTGGCCGATTCTGGTCCATTTTCCACCGAGTCGAGGAGAATACGGCACGGTCGATTCGATTCGAGTCGATTCGGGCGACATTATCCGGCCCGGCCGTCGTGCTGCCCTGGCCCTAGCATGCCAGCGAATCCATTTCTGGCCGGCCCTCGACTCACCCGCGGCTCGACTGGAATGCCGGATCCTGCCTGATGGAGAGCAGAGGAATACCGGCTCATTCCAGCATCCCCCGCTCTCGCCGTCAACAAGTCGGTCGGGCCAGAGCTACTTATTTCATGCCAGGTCCCGCCATACCTCGTCCAGGTACAAAGAATCACCCCCGCGAGCATATCGGCAGAGAGCAGACAGAAAACCGGAGCGAGGACAGAATGGCGCGCGGACGGACCCCCAACCCAGTCAGGGCGGCCGCGACCAGGCGCTCCCCGCCGCCGTCGATCTCGACCAAGCTGACCTCCCACTTTGCGCCCGAGCCCGGAGTCGGTGCCGATTTCGGCTCCCCGGACCTGTCGCCGCTTCATGTTGATCCCGCCTTCCGCTCGGGGGCCACAGCCGGCGTCGGGCTGATGCGGAAGCGCCTGAGCGTGGCGATCCATCAGCCCCTTCCTGGGGTAACTGCCTCGGCCGCCAGCCCCAATCGACACGACGATAGCGACGGCGATGCGAAGGGGGAGAGCAGCGCCCAGACGGCGGGGCCGGCCCCAATCTTAAACAAGAGCAGCACGGGGGGCCGCTCGCACCGGCGCGCGGACGCGGGCCCGCGCTGGCTTAGCCGACTCCTCGCCTCAGTCCCCACCTTTCGGCCGAGTTATCGCCTTGTACTCATCCTCACCACCGCCCTAGTGGCCTGTTTTGCCATCTCCGTCAACCAGATTCGGCCACGGGACCCGGTCGTGCTCAATGTGCACGCTCCCATTCTCGACGCAGCCGTGCTGGCGGTAGAGCATGGCCAGGCGATCGCACACCCCGCCGTCACTTGGGATGAGCGGTTCCCACACGCCGATTCCGCCACCGTCAGTGGGAGCAGGACTGCCGGGACTCTGCTCGCCAAGCGGCTGGTCCTCCTCAGCGGGGTATCTCGAGCAATGCGGGTGGCATGCCAGGTGCTGAATGCCAAGTGTACCGCGAGGATGGGGTACGGGTGTAGAAATCCGGATGGGATAACAGATTCCGGATTCAAACGGGTCTGCTCGTCCGCCTTCGATCACATCGTTGCTGCCGTCGACGCGGTCCGTGATCAGGATGCTCGCGCCCTCCGGACGGTCCCAACAGGTCTGCTTGCCGCTGTCGAATCTCTCCAGGGGCCTTGGAGCGGGCTGAACGTTTCGCACTGGCAGGCCCCCGCGTGCGCCGATGGCGGACCCACTGACGGCCACGAGCTCGGCTGGTGTTCGCGCCCGTTCGCCCGGTACCGCCCACTCGATCCCGAGGCCGTGAAAGTGTTGGCGGCCATTTGGCAGGCTGCCGAAGCAGCTCGCGCGGCTGGCCTGTGCGACCAGCCGGTCGAAGATGACGGCGCCAACTCGAACGGACCGGCCGGCTCGGGCTGGCGCGGACCGACGCCGTGGTATGGTCCGCAAGGCCTAGAAGCTATCGCAGACGATATCATCTTGCTCAGAGACACCAAAGTCGGATGCAAGCGGACAGGGGTTGACCCCCGCGAGTGTTACCAGGCCCTATCGTGGGAGATCAGAGACGACCTCGAACGGGCGTGGAACGTCGTGAGACAGCATCTCGAGATCATGGACCACACCCGCCAGATGAATCATCGGTTTTGCGCCCGTGCCGGGCAATCGGCCTGGCTAGCGCTCCGCCTCAGTGAGTCCCGGGTGGACGAATGGTACAGCGTCCACAACTCGGATTCGCTTGCTGCTGCCTCGGGCGTTCTGCCTCGCCCCGAGACCGTCGTCGTGGACATCAACCAGACCGCGGCGGCGTTGCGGATGACGGTGGCACAGCTGGGTCGCGAACTCGACCAGGCCTCCGCCTGGATTGATCCGATTGTCCAGCACAAGGTGGAGGAAGAGACTCGGAAGTGGGCCGCGGCCATGTCCAAGAAGAAGTTCTAGTCCTCTGCGATGCCGGCGGCGGGCACCTTGATAGCGCGAGACTTTAACTCTTCGAGTTCTGCCGGAGCTTGGCACCCCCGCTGCCACGTCCCGGCGGTTCCGTTGCAAGCACGGCATCTTGGGGATATCGGGGGGCTCATAGTTTGGTTTCGGTCGTTATGCCGTGAAAGGATGAGGGGGGAGGCTCGGGGCATCAGTCATCCGTGGCCCTGGGATCGAGGGCCTGGATCACGAAGCTGGGCCCCAGCTGCAGAGCTCTGACCTGCCGGGCTGGCCCAGATAGGCAAGCATCAAGTTTTCACACCGTTTCCCTGATCATCGGCTTCGCCGGCTTTTCCTCCCGCAACCGAGGCCTAAAAATCGGTGGCTCTCCACTGTACGGGTCACACGTGATCCAGCTGCGGCCCGTCGGCGGCAGAAATCGGACTGGCCCAACTTTCGCCGGAATTCAGTTTATGAGCTGGGCCCGGGGGTGGAAGTAGATTCCCAATATCACAAGTTGAGCCCTACGATGTAGAGACCAGGTCAGCTCGCAGCCCTGCCTGGTCAAGTACGGGATTGATGAATCCAACTGGGCAGCCACCACACCGTCATCAAATCACTGTCCACCTCGTCCCCCGGCCCTACGAGTACAGCTGCCAGCCGCCATCGAGGTATGTGCTGATTCTCCCAACCAAGGACCAGCGCGGTATATATTGTGAGGATCCGGCCAACAGAGCGCTAGCCTCGAAGAGCAATCCACTGACCCCTCGATTAGAATACCAAGGTATGCGACCATGTGCATCTATCTACCCTGGCTGCCCTCATCCCGCCAGTGCGACCCGCGCCTCGCCATCATGCATCGCCCCCACCTCGATCTTACGGGCCTGCTCCTCCAGGGTGCAGATCAGCCTGCTCCGCTGCCGAATCGGCTTCCCCCACAGGTAAAAGATGAATGGGACCGGCATCAGGCCCATCTCGACCGCGCCGACGACCACGCCCGCAATCTGCGGCGTCGGCGCGTGGTATATCGCCCGACCAAACACCACGAGCACGGCCCCGATCACGGACCGGAATACCAGATTCCCCGCCAGGGCCGAGGTTGAGTACATGCCAAACACGTTCGAGATGTATGTGGTGCCGTAGATGAAGACGAGCCCGAACCCGTACCCAAACGGCACGCCCGCCACGATCCCGACGTAGAACGGGATCCGCGTCGGCAGAGAGGTCAGCGCGAACATCAGCTGGCCGACGGGGGCCAACACGGCTCCGATGCAAACCAGCAGCACCGTCGCCTCGGGGTCCCGCCGCCCCGTCGCCGGGTCGACCGGGTGCCGCAGATCGACAAGCCGGCGAAGCAGCGGCTCCGTGACCAGCGCAAGGGCGATTCCGGCAAAGACGCCAGACAGGGCGAGCCCGGAAGTGGCCACGTCCCAGCCGCGTTCGTCCCGGTAGACGATGGGGAACGCGACGAGGACAAGCTGCACGACGGCATACACCACCGAGATGTACATGTTCCAGAACATGAGCACAGGCTCGGTGAACGAGAGCACAAAGGGGCGCGAGACGGCGGTGCGGATCCGTCGCAGGAGCGGAACCGCGTCATCAAAATCGGTCCAGTAGCGATCATCTGCTTCCTCAAGTCGGCGTCGGGCCGCCATCTTACCGAGGATCGTGGGCCGGTACGTCTCGGGTACCATCATGATGAACAAGGCGCCGGGCGCGACGGTCAAGAGCGAGAACCAGTCGAGGGAGCGCCAGCCAAAGGCGCGAACGAGGTAGCCGCCCTGGGGCAGTGGTTAGCGGCCCGCGGTCCCGGCCATGTAGCGCGGCGGGAGTAGGGGAGGGGGGTGAGAGGGCCTTACGATCAGGGGGCCGAGCACCGGCCCGCCGAGGGGGCCGAATGAAAAGACGGACAGGGCGAGTGGGAGATACCTGGGCGCGGAGATATCGAGGATCGAGCCTCCCCCGTTGGCAAGCATGACGCTGCCGGCTACGGCGCTGTGCGCGAGGGTCGATCGTCAGTCCCAGCACCCTCTGGAGGACGGGCCGTCATGAATCTCACCCGAGAAATCGCGCGGCAATCACGGTGGTGAAATCGGTGGCCAGGGCAGCCAGCGGGATGAGGGCCACAAACGCGGCCAGGCCGGCTATGTACATGGGCCGGCGGCCAAATGTCTCGCTCAGCGGGGCCATGAACAAGGCGCCTATCGCGAGACCGGCGAGATACAGCGAGATCCCGAGCAGCGGGAGCGGCGAAGACCACGGCCGGGCGATGCCGAACTCGGCCGCCATCTCATCAACGCCACTCGAATAGGCGGTCGAGTATATTCCGGCCGCGAGGGCCGTATATGCGAACCCGGCCGTGACGAGGACCCGGTACGGCGCCGACCAGTTCCTGGGGTCGCGCCGGTCGGCAGGCGCGAAGTCAACCCGGAAGGGAGCGAGCGCGGCTGTCCGCCGACTGATAGACATGGCGCCGAGGTGGCCGGGACCGTGGCCATGCTCGAGATCCTTGCCGTCCAAGTGAAAGTCCGGAACGAAGAAGGACCATCGTGCCGGCAGGATCGTTTTCTGACCGAAAAGCCTCTCGATCTCGGCAGCGGCAAACTGGTGATATGAAAGCCGGCTAAGACGGGGTGCGGGGGGAGCGGATCCGCCGCCGGGCGCGGCGGCGCGCCGGGAGTCGTCTTCGGCCCATGAGCTACGGGGCACGCGGCTCAGGAAAGAGAAGCGCGAGCTAGCAGAGGCGGAGGTCGTGGAGGGGATGCCGAGTGACGCGGCCTCCAGCCCGGATCGAGTCTGCCCGAGGGGGCCAGGGGCCTGCCGATGCGTGAAGGAGATGCACATCTCGGCTGGCCGAGCTCGGGAGCCGGATCGAGGACGGAAGGCGAGTGGAGCGATTGGGCCGGCTTCTGGTAGTGGAACGGCGGGATAAAGAGAAAAGGGGGGAGGGGCGAGAAAGGGAAAAAGGTTGTGGGGAAGGAATTGTAAAAACAGAAGGAGCGAGGGTCACATGGTCAGGCCAGCCGAGGGCGGGGGCGGGCGACGGCGGGGAAGGAGCAACTAGGCGGGGCAGAGATGGCAAACACGGGCTCCGGGTGAATTATATAGAGTCCGGATTAAAGTTTCGACAGGCAGACTGCATGTGAGGTGAAGCCTATCGATGGGGACCCCACGGCCAGGCCTGCGGGACGCAAGGCCTGGGCGGTCCCTCCTCGCCGCTGCACCTGGGGTCCAGGCCTGGATTCGGCTTCCTGTGAGAGTGCCCTCGTGGTCGGCCTTGGACCGCAGCCGTCGCAGCTAGAGATTGGGGGGCGAGAGGACCCGCGCAGGACCCGCGGTTTGCTGTCGCGGCTAGATGATCTGATGATACGTCACCTCTCTCTCTCTCTCTCTCTCTCTCTCTCTCTCTCTCTCTCTCTCTCTCTCTCTCTCTCTCTCTCTCTCTCTCTTTCTCTCTCTCTCTCTCTCT
>JAOYNC020139207.1:0-21505 GCA_025802115.2 Bertia moriformis
CTGGACCCCGCGCGGCTTCCAGTTCGGCATGCTGGACGCCGCCGCCGCCGGGGAGCCGCAGGACGACGTGGCCATGGCCGAGCCCGACGACGTGGCCCTGGTGCTGCATACGAGGTGGGGAGCAGAAGGCTGTGAATGTGAGAGAGAAAAATGCGACAGGAGCTGACGACGACTGACCCTGACAGCGGCACGACGTCGAGACCAAAGGTGGTGCCCCTGACGCATCGCAACCTGACGAGCACGATGAGTGCGTCCCGTTCCACTTGTTCTATTCTCATCTTCTCGGCCACGGCCACGCCTCTCCCTGCCCCCCCTCTCCTCACCTGCTGACTCCCCCCAGAAAACATCCAGGAGACCTACCAGCTCTGCCCCGCCGACCGCACCATGCTGGTCATGCCCCTCTTCCACGTCCACGGCCTCGTCGCCGGCCTGCTGGCGCCCCTCTGCTCCGGCGGCTCCGTGATCCTGCCCGCCAAATTCTCGGCCACCGACTTCTGGCCCGACTTCATCGCCCACCGCGCCACCTGGTACACCGCTGTGCCGACCATCCACCAGATCCTGCTGCGGAACCCGGCCCCGAACCCGGTCCCGCCGATCCGGTTCATCCGGTCGTGCTCGTCCCCGCTGCCGCCCGCCGTGCTGGCCCAGCTGGAGGCCGCGTACCACGCCCCCGTCCTGGAGGCGTACGCCATGACCGAGGCCGCCCACCAGATGACGTCGAACCCGCTGCCGCCGGCCCGCCGCAAGCCCGGCACCGTCGGCGTCGGCCAGGGCGTCGAGGTCCGCATCCTGGACGACGGCGGCGCCGAGGTCGCCCGCGGGAGGGAGGGCGAGATCTGCGTCCGGGCCGACAGCGTAACGGCCGGCTACCTGAACAACGAGGCCGCAAACGCGGCCTCGTACACCGCCGCTGGCTTCTTCCGCACCGGCGACCAGGGCCGCCTGGACGAGGACGGCTACGTCATCATCACCGGCCGCATCAAGGAGCTGATCAACAAGGGCGGCGAGAAGATCAGCCCGATCGAGCTGGACAACGTGCTGACGCAGCACCCGGCCGTCGCCGAGGCCGTCAGCTTCGCGGTCGAGCACGACCTATACGGCCAGGACGTCGCCCTGGCCGTGGTGCTCAAGCCCGGCCAGAAGCTCGGCGAGAAGGAGCTCCGGGCCTGGATGGCCGAGAGGGTGGCCAGATTCAAGATTCCGGGCAAGGTGCGTCTTTTTCTATTTCCCCACTTTACTCTTCTCTTCTCTCGTGTCCGAGAGTCAGCCCGCTGACCGGTAACCACCCCCAGATCTACTTTACGCAGTCGATGCCCAAGACAGCCACAGGCAAGATCCAGCGCCGAATAGTCGCCGCCACCATGCTGGAGGACGAAAAGGCGAGGGAGGCGCCAAAGGCAAAGCTCTAAGCTGTGCGGGGCGAGGAAACCACCCGAGGTCTAGGCCAAGGACAAGGTCAAGCTTAGGGTGGACGTCCGGAGCAAAGCCCCGAGGGGGGTGGCGAATAGTGGTCGGGGCCACCAGAGGGAATACGACCCAGCACTGCAGATCAATCGCACAAATTGAACCGGCCTGCCGAGGGGCAGTGCCCGACGCCGTGTCTGTGACTCTGTCCGCGGCAAGCGTCCGAGACATCACACACACCGACGGAGCTGGATGTCAGGTATCGAAAGAGAAGAAATAGGCTGTAGTAATCGATCGACCCGATCATCAATTTCTAAGAGGGACCGGTGTCGATCACCGATCACCGGTCACCGGCCACCGGTCACCTGCCGGCGAAGAGGGCCCACATGAGGAGGGGGGCAGTGGCGAATGGCCAGCCAGACATGGAAACCTTTCTGCTGGGAGGGGGCAGAAGCGAGGGCAGGAGCGAATACTGCAAGGCAGGCGACGAGAAAACGATCAGCGATGAGGGTGCAGCGGTAGTGGGTGGGCGAGAAGGGGACATTAATGAGAGGACACCGGCCGAGACATGAAATGGTCCGCCACGTCACTCCGGATATAACGAACACACTCTTCAGAAAATCGACACTTTATTTTATTTCTACGATATTTCGACCATGCTATAGAATAATAATCCCAAAATTTAGGCGCTCATTAGAGTGCCTCCTACCCTGATATACTTTGCTAAAATATTTAGGATCTTGTCAACTTATTGGTTGATAAAGGCCTGCGGAAAAGTAGTATATTCTTCCTCTATCGCGACCTTGATATAAAAAAACACTACGAGGCCAGATCGTAGTTTCTAAACTTGAGCTTCTACCAGGCCTTTTCTATAAGGCTGATATATAAGGAGGATATATAATTAAAATAATAATCTATATTGCTAGCAAGAG
The DNA here is from genome assembly GCA_025802115.2 of Bertia moriformis. Taxonomy (NCBI): domain Eukaryota; kingdom Fungi; phylum Ascomycota; class Sordariomycetes; order Coronophorales; family Bertiaceae; genus Bertia; species Bertia moriformis. The sequence goes on from JAOYNC020139207.1 coordinate 2,337, forward strand.
AAAGGTTTTGGAGAAAGGGTGGGAAATGGCGGGAGGTACCTATTTTAACGTGGGTAGTGTGTTTTTTTTTTCCGTTTAGGGGTGTCCGCCGAGGGGGGCAGAGAGAGTGGGCCGAGACACAAGAGGGCCCCACCACCACCACCACCACCACGACACCACCACCACCACGACACCACCACCACCAGCCCGGGCCGGGATCCAGTCAACGCACCTCGACAAGTGTCCGTTTTCAGACGAGCCAGCATCAGCCGGCCGAGAATAGGGTCAGGTGGTCCGAGGAAAAGGGGGCCGTGGTGGTGGTGGTGGTGATGCTGGAGGAGGTGGTGGTTGGAGTTGGACGCCATTGAGGCCCATTGGCGGTGCCGAGGCATGACCAAGGGCCCGCGTCGAGGGGCGGTAGCGAAGAAATAGCGTCCGCTTTGACAAAGGCGTGGACGAGTACGAGAGCTCGGCCCGAAAAATGGCGACGAGAAGGGGGGCAGAGCCGGCGAATAATGGGACGAGAATGGGGCCCGCCGAGGGGGGCAGAGGTTAGAAGCGGCGAATAATTGGACGAGAATGGGAAATGGGGCCGGGGGGGCAGAGGTCGGAAGCGGCGAATAGCGGGGCCAGGGGCAGAAGCGGCGAATATGCGGATGAGGAAAGCGGGCCGCTCAAGACGAGACAAGAAGGGCGGCCTAAAAAACAAAGGTCCGCTAGGAGGAGCGAGCAAATCGCTGGGCCAGCAGGGAGAATGCCCGCAGGGAAAAGGCCAGCGGGGGATAATCCAGCAGGGAAAATGCCTGCAGTGAAGGAGCACTGCCGCTCCACCAGAAGAGGAGCGGCCGCGGGACGCCCGCCCGGGACGCGGACGCGGACCAGGCTGGACGAGATTAGGCTGGGCTGACCAGATGGATTGGACCGTGCATAATTCATGCAGCCGTCTCCATCCTCCATCCTCCGTCATCCATCATCATCCATCCTCCATCCTCCATCCACCGCCGCCCTTTTGGGGGACATCTCCTGATACAGAGTCTCACCGCCGTCAGGCGTCATCCTTAGTCCGCCATCCGCCGCCGCAGCCGCAGTCCTCAGGACTACCTAGTTGTCCTGAGGCTTACTATGCCAGCATGGCAAATCTGACGCCCGGCTGCTGCTCCACTTCCACCCTCGCCTGTGAGACGTGAGATGGATCAGCAAGTTTGCACCGCACTCTGGCCCCCGCCACGTGACGACCGACTGCTCTGCTCCGCGCTGCTCTGCTGCTCTGCCTTTGGTGAGAACACCAAAATAGCCCGGCCGATTTCGCCATTTGACTTCTCGACTACCTCTCTTCGCCGCCGAGTGAGATGGTGTATGGCCCGTCCCCCGACCGCCCCTCGGCCCCGCCCGTCATGTGATCCATTCTCGACTGCTGCTGCTGCTCCCAGGCGGCCGCCGCACCCCAGCCCCGCCCGCCATGTGATTCCCGACTACTTTCCTCGACGCTCCTCAGACACCTCCCCGAGCCTAGCGAATCTGACCGCAGCCTGGCCTGGCCACGGCCGCAACTGCTCCCTCGACCCTCCTCACTGCGAAAGATAGCCCCGGCGCGTCTGACTGCATGCAGCTTAGCCTAGTCGCGGCCACATCTGATTATCTATCGCTCCATCCACCGCCATCACCGCGATGACCCAGCAAATCTGACCGCAATCTAACCTGGCCACGGCCGCATGTGATTGTCCGCTGCCCTCCGCCCTCACCACTGCGATCATCCACCGCATCTGACCGCAATCTGAAACCTGGCCACGTCCACATGTGATTCCCTGTCCCCCTCCCCCCCTCCTTACTGCCGAATCTGGCCGGGCCCCAGCCCCGCCCGCCATGTTATTCCCGACTGCTCCCTTCTTGGCCCTCGCCACCAGCATCGGCTGGCGAATCCAACCGCAGCCTTGGCACGGCCCCTCCTCCATCCCGGCCCCTCCTCCATCTCGACCCCGCCCCCCGCCCACTTCCACCATGTTATTCCCGGCCCTCCTCGACCTCGTATCCCGGCCACGGCCGTCATGTGATTCCCGCCACCTCCTCTTCCCCCTCACCAAGACTGCCACCGAACCTGACCGTCGCCCGCCCGGGCGCGGGATGCTTCGTCCCCATCCCCGGAGGGGTGGGAGTCCTCACCCTCCACACCCTAGTAGACCAGTCTGGCGAATCCGACCGCCGACCGCCGACCGCAGCCCGGCCATTCCCGACTGGGCCTCCTGCTCCCCCCACCTGAGACCTGAGACCTACCTACCACCCAAACCCATCGAGTCTGACCGCCGCTTTGACCGCCGCCCCTCCGCAGCCGTTTCATTCCCCACCGGTCCTCCTACTGCTGCTCCTCCTCCCTCTCGTCGCCCCTCCAGCCCGCGCATAGCGAATCCGACCGTCCGCCGCCGCTGCCGCCGCCGCCGCCCCCCCCCCCCGGTCGCGGCCCCTTGGATCTCTTCCAGACCCCGGCTAGCGCCGCGGCCAGGCGGGGCCCATCAGGTCATGTATCTCCTCTTACCCACATCATCAAGCTGGCCTCATCGCTCGGAGCCTATCACGACCCCTGCGCCAGACCTCACCCCCCTGTCTGACCACCTCTCCCCTCCATGTTCTCGCCGCTGAAAAAGTCCCGTCCCCGGGGGTGACGTTGCCAAGGCTCGTATTACCCCTCACCAGCGACCATAACCCCTCCTCTGATGACGCTAACCCCGCCATCCGCATCCTCCTCCCCGCCGCCGAGCTCCCACCATTCGGTTATAAAAGGGGCCAGGTCGCCCCCTCTTCTTCTCCCACCATCACCACCACCACCATCACCTCTTCCTCCTCTGTCTTCACCAGCAACTATCACCACCACCACTCCCACCACCACTCTCACCCGAACCCCCCACCTCATTCACCATGTCTGCCAAGTGCGAGTGGCTCTGCATCATCCCGGACAAGGCCGGCAGCACCGCCAAGAGGCTCGAGTGCCGCTCGTGCGTGACTGCCCTCCCCGACTGTGCCTTCCCTGGCCTAATCTCGTCCATGCTCGCTGACACTTCCTTCTAGCGAGCACCTCAAGGGCATTTCCGAGCTCGCCGAGGCTTCCAACAACGTCAAGATTGGAGGTCGGTTTCCGTCCCCCCTCTCCGTCACTGTGACCCCTCGTCACTGACACTGTCCTCCCTAGGCGTCCTTCTGAAGGACAAGCCCGCCGGCGATGATCCGTCCGCCTGGGAGTTCTACGGCAGCACCATCGTGTACGAGGCTGAGTCGAAGGAGGAGTGCCTGGAGCTCCTGCGCAAGGACATCTACAGCACCGAGGGTGTCTGGGACGTGAGCTGTGCTCAGGTCTGGCCGGTAAGCAACTCAAGCCCACTCCTTTCCAGTCGATAAACAGGTCTGACGGACGGCAACCCAGATGAAACTTGGCCGCCGCGCCCTGTAAAGTGTCGACGCACAAGCGCGCATGCACCCTGGAGGGCGCCTGACAAACCTGCAGCACCCGGGCAGCATAACCCGTAGATGGCAGCAGCCGCAGCAGTAGTAGCAGCTGCAAGTCATAGTCATATAAATCCTACTTGCCATCGCCATTGTATCCTGTTGATGCTCTTGCCCCAGTCATGTGCTGCTGGCCGTCGCCGCCACCGGCCGATTGACCGACCATCGACCCATCTGTCCGTCCATCTATCCAGCCCGCCAGCCAGCCTATCGCTAGGTAATGAAATAAAGCAAATCGACTGCGGAAACACGTGACCCCGAAGCCGAGGCGACTCGCCAACTGCTGCTCTACATTTGCTTGCAGGCCTGCAGCGGCATGAAACAGCTCAAGTACACTTGCCATTGCTACTCCCCCAAGTCCTCCCCCGTCAGAATAGCGCTCAATCAGCCGCCTCTTCATCACTTGCATCCGCCGCCGCTTGCTCCTTCCGCCGGCAGTCGGCCAGCAGCTCCCCATGAATCTTGGTGCACTCGCCCAGAACCGCAGCAAGCGCGAGCTGTCCGTGGGGCACCTCGGCGCCGTTCATGAACTTGCCGTCGGTCCGCTGGTTCCTGATCGATTCGAGCTGGTGATGGCCGGCCCATCCGAAGTCAGATCAGATTGTCCAGCAATCGAGAGTTTCATCGGTCGGGTCCTGCCCCTCCTGCTTACCTTCATGTGGTACGGGTACAGCTCCCGGATCGAGTCCACCCCGCCTCCGTCTCTGACCTCGACCAGGCAGCGCTTCAGCGTCTGCAGCTGGGCCAAGACCGGAAGCAGGGCGGACGAAACCGGCTCCGAAGCGGTCAGGATGATGAGGATGAGGGCGTAGTTTTTCCTGATCAGATAGCCGAGTGTCTTATCAGACCACAAGTCGAGTCAGTTCAGCTGCCGCATCATCCCGCACCCCGCATTCCGCATCCCGCATCCCGCACCCCACATCCCGGCTCCCGCATCCCGCGCCTGATCCACAATACACGCACACACCACCGCACGCACACACCACCCACACGCGCACACCACCACACCACCACACCACCACACCACCACATGCCATTACTCACCCACTGAACGTATTCCGGCAACTGTTCCCCGTTCTCGTCCAGCCACGCTTTGCCCTGCCTCGACCGCGACTCGTCGATCCGGTCGATCTTCCGCTGGAAATCGTAGAGGTCCGTCTCGCGCATAGACCACGTCTGCGTCACCGACAGCTTCTCCAGGCTATCCCGGATCGAGATCAACGTATGATACGTATGCGCGTATGGCTCGGGGATGACGCCCTTACTGCATGCGAGAGAGGAGTTTGAACACGTGTCAGCCAGCATCATCAGACCGCATCGTCCGGCCGGAGCGGCCCGGAACGCAACAACATAAGCCAGACCGACTTTTCCATCACCAGGTCTGCCCATCTGTAGGCTATCTCGATGAGACTGCAGATGTGATCGTTCCCCTGCAGCAGGGCCCCGTCTGGTGACAAGAACTTGCCGTCGCATCGTAGCTCGTCCAACTCTGCGACCTGGGCCCGAAGCCGGCTGACCTCCTTGGTGGACACGCCGCTCCGCCTCGTGTTCTCGGCCGAGATCTCGCGCAGGATGGCGATCAGGCGCTCGTGCACGCTCGCCAATCCGCCGCGCAACCCCGAGAGCCGCTCCTTGAGGCCGGCCACGCTCGTCTTCAGCCGGCTGATCCGGTCCTCCAGCATATGGGCCAGGTACGGGGACTTCTTGCAGGCGTCGCCCTCCAGGCTGCAGTCTCGGGACTTGACGATGCTCTCGAGCCGGTCGAGCGTATTGCCGAGCCGGTCGAGATCGCTATACGAGTACAGCCCCTCCTTCTCGAGCAGGTGGTCGACCAGTCGGCTGACGGTCGAAGTGAGCGCGAACGCGGCCGGCGCCTCGTCGTTGCGGCCGATGGTGAGGAAGGCGAGCGAGAAGAGCTGGAAGCAGCTCTCGAGGACCCGGTCCACTATCGACACACATTCCCCACCAGTCAGCCAGCCAGCCAGCCAGCCCGCCGAAGCGGAACTCGGACCCGGCCGAGGACAGGACGTGACGTACGCTGCGTCTCCCCCCCGGAGTGGGCCGGGTCGGCCCAGAGCTGGTTCAGCTCCCCAACCCTATCCACGAGCTGGTCGTACAGCGGCATGATGTCCTGGTTCTTGATGTGGTTCGGGTCGTGCTTGATGAGCAGCAGCTTGTCGCGCAGCCGGACGAGCTCATCGAGGATGCCAGCCTGCCGGGCGTCCCGGGGCCGCGGGCACCTGGGCGTGTCCATGCCGCGTCGCCGAGCTGGAGGGTGGAGAGGTCAAATCGCGCGCCGCAGACGTAGCCGTCGAGGGGGGTGTCGATGTCGCCACGGCCGTAGCTGCCGGGTGCGGTGCGGGAGGGGTAGGCCGTGTGAGGAAAATGGAATGTGGGGGTGGTGGAGAGAATGGCAGACAATTTATGCGATGGGGGAAGAGAGACGTCCGGGTCTAGCTATGTCTCGCTCGTTATCCGAGCCGCCTGGCTACCGCGCCACCTAATGAATGAGACTACCGGGGGAGCCGGTGGCCCGACTCGAGTCGGCCGAGACACAATGTCCTACACCTGCTGCTGCTGCTGCTGCTGCCGCTGCCGCTGCCGCCGCAGCTGCGCCCTCTCTCCCCTGCTTGCTCAGATCCGTTGCCGTCGTCGCGCCGGTCGGCTCTGACTCCTCCTTCCTGCGGTGCGTTTGCTCGATGTGCTCTAGAGAACAGAGAGTCGACCCTCGGGGTCGATCGACACTGGATCCTAGAAGGGACTCGAACTGCAGACCAGGTCGGGGGGTGGTGGTGGTGGTCGTGCTTTTCCGCCGCAACTTAACATCCAACAGCATTCCCCTCCCGCCTGATCCGGGCCCCTCCCTCTCCAATTAGCGAGATTCTTCGGCTGACTCAGCACGCGAAGCCACCCCCCACCCCACCCATCCCAGGGCTGATTATTATGATTAGGGCTTGTTGCCACCGCCAAAAATTGCTGCTGCGTGTGGGGGATTCTATCTTCGACCGAAACCTCCACCTGCCAACACCAAGATCTCTCCATCCACCAAGGACGACAGCGACGACAGCCGAACCAACCGACATTCCTGCCGACCACCAGCATCTATAAATCTCCTTCCTAAATCTTCCAAAATGTCCAACTCCGAGCTTGCTGCCTCTTACGCGGCGCTGATCCTCGCCGACGACGGTGTCGATATCACCGTGCGCCACTCCCCCCTCCTTGCGTCTATTTTTTTCCCGGCACTCATTGACTGAGTGACTGACTCTGCCCCGACCAGGCCGACAAGATCAGCTCCATCATCAAGGCCGCTAACGTCGATGTCGAGCCGATCTGGTCATCCCTCTTCGCCAAAGTATGGACACTATCCCCCCTCCCACCCGCGGGGATACTCCAGCAGCCTGCAGTCGCTGACGGGAGGGCTCTTCTACCTCTACTGCCTAGGCACTTGAGGGCAAGGACGTCAAGAGTCTGCTCCTAAACGTCGGCTCGGGCGGCGGTGCCCCTGCTGCGGCCGGCGGCAGTGCCCCGGCGGCCGGCGGCGAGCCGGCGGCCGGCGCCGCCGCCGCCAAGGAGGAGAAGGTTGAGGAGGGTAAGACACCCCGCTCGTCTCCTGCCTTGTTGCGGAACGTGGTTCGAACTCGTCGCACGATACTGACCCGGTGGCGCAGAGAAGGAGGACACAGACGACGATATGGGCTTCGGTCTCTTCGACGACTAAACGGACTGGTTCTCGCCTCTCTTTCCCTTTGTACTTTACTATCAACCGCAATAAAATCTTGCCGTGGTCTCGGCCGGAAGAGGCAGAAGGGGGGGAGAATCGGCGGGCGGGGCGTTCACCTGGCCCAGTCTGGTCCAGTGATTTACGTTGCCATCACTGCTACACGGCAACGTGGACGGCAAGGGAGCTATGGATACCCGGCCAGTCGGGTCGACGGTATTTTTCGCGTAGGGATAATGCGATGATGAAAGGTCGTAGATACACTGCCGATGGAATCACCGCCACGCGGCTACCCAGCCTTGATTCTGTCGGTCTGATGCAGAAGGATAATGGCCATGCCGCTCAGCATGAACTACTTACTGCCCGGTGCAGCTCCTTCCAACGGCATTACCTCCGACTTCTGGTTATCAAGCATATCGCCCTATTTGAAGACCCCTCCCAATCTTTCCGAAATATCATGAGGCTGCAGCAGGCCTGGGCTTCGGCCATCTCGGAAAAGGGCGGACGCCCTCTTCCTAGGAGACAACGACGGCCGCGCTGGGAACCATGCCGGCCTCCCTGAGGGTCTTTGCAAAGTCGGCCGGGCCCTCAAAGGTTTTGCGGGGGAAGGTGGTCACGAGCTTGGTGACCTCGGACCCCGTCTCCGTCTTCACCATCTCGGCCACCTCGAAAAGGGTCGTCTCGGCCGGCAGGGTCTTGATGATGCTGCCGGTCGGGGTCTGCAGCCGGAGTCGCGCCTCGTTGACCGCTGCCGCCGCCCGAGCCGGCTTGGGCGCAGCCGGAGCCGCGGCCTCGGCCGCGGCGGCAGCGCCAGATTCGGGCGCGCGTCCCTCGCGGATCGCCTTGGCCTGCTCCGCCTTGCGGCGACGCTCCTCCTTGTCGGCCTCGATCTTGGCCCTGATGCGTTGCTTCGCGATGAGATCGGCCACCTTCTCCTGCCGCTTGCGAGCGACCTCCTTGAGCTGCTCCTTGCGCTCAAGCTCCTCCTTGGCGTCCTGGCTTTCCTTGGTCGACTTTTGGCGGATTTGCTGTTCGGTTGCCAGGCCGGGCCGGGTCAGACCAGAACAATGTCGGGAAGATCGATAGCAGGACGGACCACTGACCTCGTTCTTCTTGACCGTTTCCTTCTCTTGGTCGGCCAGGCTCGCTCTCTTCTCCGCGAGCTTCAGGCGGAGCTCTTCAAGCTTTGCCTTCTTCTCCTCCTCCGTCAAAGGGGCGATCTCCTCGGCCGACTCAGAGAAGTCATTGTGGTCCCTGTGGGGAGGCCGGGTTAGACAAGAAGGGAGAGGGAGAGCACAGGGGGGACAGAGGGCGGGCCACACGTCTTGGTGGCGTGGTACTGCGCCAGGTCCTGGCTCTTGAATCGCTTCCCGCACTCGTTGCACGTGATGGACTTGGCCTCGACCCCGCCCTCCCCAAGGGCGGCGATCTTGGCCTGGCCCTCAGCCTCCTCGGCCTCCTCGGCGGTGATCTCGTCTATCGTCTTGTCCTGTTTCTTCTCGAGCCACTCCAGGGCGCCTTGAACTGTGTACATGGCAGGCTGTGTGAGCTCGTCTCCCGGCGCGGATAGGATGGAGGGAAGGCCTTACGTCCGCCAGGTTTCTTGACAGCTATCTCGGCGCGGGCCTTGTCAAATCCCATGTCGAGCAGAACCTCCATGTCGGTTTGAGACATTTTGTCTGGTGGAGATGATATCGAATAGAGAGAGAGAGAGAGGGTGTATGTGAGTGTGTGGGTGGATGGGTGGGTGTGTCGTGTCGTAGGTGGGCTGTGTGGGCTTGTGGCTGTGGGCTGTGGTGTCCGTGCTTTATGGCAGGAGCGGAAGAGAATAGAATCTTGACGGCGCCACCTCTAGCCTTCGAACGTGCGCAATCTTTCTCCTCACCAGCGACGGCCCATGCACCAGGTTCTCATCGAGGGACAAGACACGACGCGATATGTAAATGACATCGTACTCGGCCGAGCTGGTTCTGGTTCCGTGTGGGCGCCACTCCTGCTTCGCCGTCATGTCATTTCTATCCGTGTCGCAGGGGCTTGCTGGCTGCGCATGGTCTGTGCGCCGACCCTCCGCCCTCCGCCCCTCTGGCACAGGCCAAGCCTCATTATTCAGCAGCAGCAGCAGCAGCAGCAGTTGCTGCTGCCGCTGCCGTACCGTGCCACGGAAGCAGCACAGAAACCTGGCAACAGAGTAGTGGCCCGTTTTGATTAATTATTACGTCGGTCGCCCTCTGCCCAAATAACTCATCGATTTCTGCCGCCAGATTGCTACCACCAGATCGCTGCCATCATACTTCCGGTCCTCCCTGCCCGAGCTTCTCTTGCCCTCTTCGTTCTCTTCCAGCCCGCCAGCCGTCCAGCCCCCAGCTCCCTCCCCTCTCTCCGACTTCACGACAGAGCAGCCGAGCAGTCGGTCGGTCGGCCCTCGAGGGATCACGCGCGCAGGACAGGCGACCACCACCACAGCCAATCCGATCAGTCGATCGGCCTCGATTCGCCAAGTCACATCATCGCACCGGTTCAGCCACGAGTTAGGCCAACGCTTCCTCTGTTACGGCCCGAAAGGAAAGGACAACGTCGCGGCCATGTCTGTCGAGATCAACCCCGACGAGCTCACCTTTCAGCGTATGTCTCCAAGAAAGACTCGCGCAGCCGGACGGAGCGAGCGAGCAGAGAGCGGACAGCAGGGACGGGGAGGAGACTCAGCCGGCTGACCCCAACCAGGTCCGTTTACGGTCGATGAAGTTTCGCAGATTCTCAGAATCCATAACCCCAACACCCACCCGGTCGCCTTCAAGGTAGGAACCAACCGGCCCGTTTTTGTTGCCTGCGCCGCCGAGATCGCATCCACTAACCGACACCGACGGGCAGGTCAAGACGACGGCACCGAAGCAGTATGACTCCCCCCCTCGCCTGGCCGCTGCGTCGGCTGCTAACCTCAAGCTAGATACTGTGTTCGGCCAAATTCTGGCCGCATCGAGCCTGGCCACGATGTCGAGGTCACAGGTGGGTGGGATATCCGACATGATGGCTGGCTTGGAGACATTCGCTCACTCCACCCCCCCCCGCCCCAGTCGCTCTCCAGATCATGAAGACGGAGCCACCGGCCGACGCCAAATGCCGCGACAAATTCCTCGTCCAGTCTGTCAAGATCACGTCGGACAAGGAGTTTGCAAATGTTACCACGATTGTGAGTGTGGCATGCTACCAGAGGGGGGGGGGGCGTATGGCCGAAGGGCGGTGCTGATACAGAGTTGCGAGCGACACAGCTGGACACTGCCGACAAGCATCTAGTCCAAGAGAAGAAGATCAGAGTCACCTGGCTCCCTCCGGATGGGGAGGGCGTCCCGGGTCCGACGATGACGACGCCAAGCCGGCAGCCCCTGGCGAATGGAGTAAGCTTGTTATCTGCTTTGCTTCTTTGTCCTACCATCCTTCTTTTCCTCTCTCGCGCCTCTTGCATCCTCTCTTTCCCTCCCCCCCCTCGGTCCCCTCTCTCTCATCTCCCTCCTCGGTCCCCTTTCCCCTCTCGATCCCCTCAGTCCCGTCCCTCCTTTTCCACCTCTGCCTTCTCGACCCGGCCGCACCTTGTTGACCACTAACACCTCCCAGAATGATGCCACTCCCGAACAGAACCGCACATTCCTGTCCCCGGGCGACGAGCCGGCCCAGGGCTCGACCGCGCCGCCGCCGTATACCCTCGCCATTGATACCAGCCCCGAGGCAGCAGAGGAGCCCAAGCCCGACCGGCGGGCCTCGGTGTCCGGCTCGCCCTTGCCGAATCCGGTCACCAAGGCGTCGATTGACGAGCTACAGCGCCAGCTCGAATCCTCCGAGGAGAGGCTACGGCTGTACGTCGCACGCGAGGGCGCCGGCTTGCGGCAGCGCGGCGGCGCCGAGAGGAAGATGGGCCCCACGTCGATGGCCAAGCCGGGGTCCCAACAGGGCACAGACGCGGGGGCCGGCGTGCCTGTGCAGGCGGTTGCGGTACTGTGCCTTCTCAGTTTTCTGCTAGCGTATTTCTTCTTCTAGGCAGAAACAACATGGGTATATCTTCTGCTAGGAGGAACCGACATCGGATCGTGGAATTGGCAACATCTTCTCGCCGCTAACAGCGATCTATCGAGAAGAGGTTAATAAGTATTTGATAGGTCTGAGGAGCGGGTAACGGGGGGGGGGGTTGGGGAGTGTAGCGTGGCGGTTCCGAGTCTTATTCGCACTTTCTGTTTGATAGCACTGGAGAAATCAGAAGCCGGAGGGGGACGGGGATGGCAAGAAATTTTGCTTGGTCGTGTACTTTACGTTGTTGCTGCTGCATCCGATAGTTTGAGTTTTTTCAGCCGGTGTCAAGAAAGTTTATTTCATAGGATACGCATATCAGGCCGATTGGTTCATTCCGCGTGGGAAGAGCGCCGGGGTCACTCATACACACAAATGTTATAGGATTAGATGCTACGCAAAAAAGCCAAGAATCAAGCTATAGGAACAAGGTGGCGGTCATGGCTATGCGGGGCCCCTCGCGCCTCGCACCTCGCCCCCGGCTACAATTAGACAATCAGGCCTGGATCTCGGTCTCCTTCCAGCCGGTCCCGCCGCCCACCAGCCTGCCCCCGCCCTTCCTCTTGACGCGGCACCGCATCCCGACCTCGGGGTCGAGGATGAAGCGCCAGATGACATAGACCCAGCTGTCGTGCCGGGGCAGGGGGTCGTAGAACTCCCGCGCGATCCGGTTCAGGGCGGGGAGTCGGGTCCACGGCACGGCGGGGAAGTCGTGGTGCTCGTTGTGGTAGCCGACGTTGTAGCTAAGCGCGTTGAGTCGGCCGTAGTACGAGTAGGTCTCGGGCACGGGCACGCCGGCCGGACAGTCGGGCCGGCCGGCCCGGGCGGCCGGGTCGTCGACCGGGGCGTAGACGTAGTGCTCCGAGATGAAGTGGCCCGCGAGCGGGTGCAGGGACCCGGCGAGGAAGGAGGACAGGAGGAGGTAGCCGAGCGGGGTGAGGTTGATGCCGCCGCCGCCGCTTCTGCCGGCGAGCGCGACCAGGGCCAGGTCAAAGACGGCCTGGACGGCGACGTTGAGGGCGTGCACCCAGGTTAGGGGCACGCGGTAGACGGCCATGGGCCGGAGCGCGTAGAAGAAGATCTGGAAGGTGCAGAAGAAGGCCTTGCCGAGGATGGAGTCGAGCACGACGGCCTCGAGGGCGGTGGGCAGGTCCGTGTCGAGGCCGTCGACGCCGAGGGACTTGTGGTGGGTCAGGTGGTAGGGCCGGAACGAGGCACTATACGGGATGCCGATCGGCAGGTTGGCGGCCACGGCCAAAAGCCGGTTCGCGACCGGGGACCGGAACGCGAGGTTGTGGGAGATCTCGTGGATGGCGAGGAACAGGTTCTGGTTCGCGGTCGCGCCGACCAGGTAGGCGACCGCCCAGAACCGGACTGACCAGAAGGGCGCGTCGCGGAGCAGCCAGGCGACCCCGAGCTGGAGCGCGACCACGAGCGCGACCACGTACTTGGTCAGGGGCTCGGGCCCGCACAGCCTGGTCACCTCGGGGTGAGCCCGGAGGATAGCGAGCCGGCGGGTCCGGTGAGGCTCTTCGGTGTAGGTCCAGAAGAAGTCGCGGTACTTGTGCTCGAGAGGGTCGCGCTTGAGGGCGGCGGCGGGGGCGGGGGCGGTGTCCGGCCCGGAGCGTCGGGTCAGGGTCGCGGCCGCGGCGGACTCGAGGGGCGCCATGCTGGGGGGACTACTGGCCGGGCCGGGCCGGGCTGGGCTGGGCTGGGCCGAGTGGACTGGTCGAGCTGGCTGGCTGGCTGGCCGGTTGAACTGTCCGGCTGCTTCTGTCCTGTAGGGCCGGTTGGAGAAGAAAAGGGGGGATGGCGGTCGGGCGGTCGTATTCGCGGCCGGCGGTGACTTTGCATCCGTCGGACGGGTGGCCGGCAGCCAAGGGCACGCGGCGGGTGGCAGTGGGGCAGACCAAAGTGGCAAATAAAAAAATAAAATAAAAAGGGCCGATCGATCCGGGTGGGGCCATTTCGATCAGCAATGTGGCGGGCGGATGGGAATTTCGACCTCACTTGATCCAACTGAGCTCCGTCCCGTGAATAAAGGGGCGATTTTTATGTTAACCCGCCAATTTTGTATATCCCCAGACCGGGGGACTCGAGAGTTTCTTTCTCAACTCTCCACCCATCCTGCACCCTGATTCCCATCGCGATCCGCATAGCGCGCCCCGGGTCCGGGGGTGCGCCCGTCTCACCCGGGATATGGAGACTACTGCTACTGCTGCTACTGCTACTACTTCTGCCTCGCTCCATCACTCCCGCGAGTCGTCGTCTCGGCCCTCCAAACCAAGCAAGCCACGATCAAGCCACGATCCGCCTGGGTATAGCGCACCCCCTCCCCCGCGCTTTTATCTTGTTAGACCAAACCAGATCGCTGTACCCCTCTAGCCCCCCCGATCCTGCGGCGCCCCGTCCGCCAGCCGACAATGATAGCCTGGAACCGTACCTGTATGCACCGCCCGTTCGATTATCGCTTCCTTCTTTTCATACGGCAGCGGACCACCTTCGGACAGCTGCCAACCTCCCTGCCACTTTCTTTCTTCATGTATCCCCATCGGCTTTCTTTCTCTCGCGGTAAACGTCGGGCTGTAAAGTTGCGAGGATATCTTCCTGTTTCTCATCGGCATCGCGCTTGCGGTCGCCCTGAGAGCCATGTTTTGGCGCGTATCTGCGATTTCGAGGTCCAAGATGTGGCGTGATTTCCATCTCGACCGCCGTCTTGTTGACTTCAGCTCGCCGTACTTGGCCACCACGCGCTCGTACTCCGGATCTCCTCGGGCCAAGACGCGCGACACCCTGTCGGATCGCACCCCGCCTGGCCCGTCAAAGTCCTCCTGCCACGGCCGGAGAATGGCGGTATGGTCCTCAATCTGAACAGCCGTTCGATCCGGGTCCAGGACGTGGTGAACAGTCTTCATGCGGCGGCGCCCAGGCCTGTCCGACCGCAGCTCTTCGCAGTTGGAGTAGAAAACGGCGACGGCGCGGTCGCCAAACCGGACCGACCTGGCGCTGCCGGCGTATGGGCGGGAACCGGGGCTGATGCCGGCCCCGGTTCCGGCGCCGGCGCCCGAGACCGGAGGACCGGCCGCCGAGGTTGGCTCGCTGCCCGGCTGAGGCGGCATCTTTTCGTCGCAGGCCGGGGCCGGCTCACCGGCCACGGCTTCTGCATATCTCGCCATGGCATATCTCCTGTAGAAACCGCAGCCGTGTCTTTTGATCACTGGGCAAGGGAGAGAGCTGGTCACCGGCCGCTCGCGTGGCCGGAGGGGGGAGGGGGGGAGAAGGGCCGAGCAGCGAGGGGGGAAAGCACCCACATTCTTTGTCGTAATCCTCCTCCTCGTAGGCCATCTGTCTGAGGGACCAGAGCTCGGCGGTGGCGGCGTCGCGGGGCACGGCCCGGGTCTCTTTCAAGGCCGACCTGGTGGTCTGCAGCATCTGCTCCAGAGGCTTCCTGAGGACCGCGTGGTTCTCATCAGGTCCAGAGGGGTCGGGTTTCGGGTTATGGCTCTGCGATTCATCTGCTGTCGGTCGGGGGGGCGCGAGCTCCCCGCTCTCTGGGGAGCTGGTCTTCGCGCCATGGCTCTGCGTCTCCTCAGTTGTCTGCCGGGGAGGCGCGAGCTTCTCGAGCAGGAGCACCCGAAGGGTCTCCCTGGCCGAGGCCACGAGCACGGGGAACAAGGTGATCAGCGGGTCCGAAGAGGATGCCAGGTCCCGGTGGCGGCGCAGCTGTGAGATGGTGCCGACCGCGCGGTCACGCAGGTCGGTGTGTAGGCCGGCATGGGGCTGCGAGAGGAGAGCGGGCAGGTTGTCGGGGAAGGTCCGGGTCTCGTCCGGGAAGCAGTCGGCCACGAGGTTTACAACGACCCAGAAGGACTCGACCGAGGCCGGGGTGGCGGTTGTGGGCGAGATGAGGAAGATCTCGTGCTGGGACTCGTACCTCGCTGAGGAGCCGGTCCTCGGGCTATGGCTCTGTGCCTCCTCGCCTGCCTGTCGGGGGGACGCGAGCCTCTCGCTTTCTTCGGAGATGATGTGAGGGCCATGGATCTGCGTCTCCTTGGCCATCTTGTTCGATTCGATCTCGTGGTCCGGCATGGTCGTGCTGCACCAGCGCGCGACCGCGGCCTGCTCCCGCTTCCGATGCTCCTCCTGCAGCCGGCGTAATCTCTCGGCCGAGATGGGCGATGCGCTCGCTAGGGCGCGTTTTCGATACATGGCTGACCAGGGTGGGGAAGGGGATCTCTCTCATTTCGTTTCTGGGACTGAGGGGAGATGTGAAGAGGCAGGCAGAATTGAGAGGCGAGAAGAATGTGCGGACCCTTTGAGGGGCGGGAATAAATCCAGATAGTAACTGATCATGATCATTGATCGCGGCTCGCTGCCATTGTTTGGTGCGGCCTGAGCGCTCGGGAGGCATATGGCGCCATTGTGGAAAATAATGGGCTCGGCGGGGGTGTATTGTCTCCAGAGCGCCAGTCCGTCGGCCACACACTGGGATCGGATTCGCTGATGGACATCCAACATTGGCAACAGCCCCGGCCCCCGACGCCTTCCTCCACTGATCTGCGCCGGCATGGCGAGCAGCCACAGCGTGGCAGGCGGGCATATATATACTCGTCGGGCGGTGGCGGAGGCTGGGTGTTGTTATGTGGTGGACCCCATCAAGAAGACCGGTGGTCTGATGTGGTGGACCTGGCGCGCGGCCGCATCTTTTCAGGATATGGGGGCCCCGCCGTACTGGCTGGGCCTTTGGACCGTGCCTTCGGACTGTTGTCACGGAGGGAGACCAGAACTGGCTCGTCTCCACTGCGCCACCGAGGCCAAGGACAGAGCAGGTACAGGAATGGCGCTCCCAAGGATTGAGAAGGACTTGTTGGAGAGCAAGAAATAAAATAGATCAATAAACGACGGCGTGAAATCCGAATCCAATCTCAATCTCGTACTCCGCTCACCCCCCTCTACCGCGAAAGGAGAGGCGCGTCTCATCTTCCGACTGAATCCTCCTGAGCACAGGGCAGGCTTCCATGCCATGCCGAACAACCCAACCCACTTCCGACCTACCACACCCACCGCAACCTGCCCCCCCTCCCTAAGCTATGTCTCTTGCACCCCCTTGGCCGGACCGTCTACTTGGCCATTCGCCACCCCCCCAACCCCGCCCACCCGAAAATCCCTTTCTTCTTTTCCTTTGGCTGTGGGATCGTCGGCTTCGGCTGAGCCGTAAGCTCGTGCAGCCGGTGGTGAAGAAGCCCAGTCGCAACGACAATTTCGGGATTTTCGGGGATGAGGATTGGGAGTCCTCTGGGGAGGTTGGGGTGGAACCCCTCAGCGTCCTCCTCCAGTAGGGCCTGGAGCCTCCACTGGAGGTATCGGGACCGGGCCATCCCACCAGTCAGGATCAGGACCCGCACTCGGTCCAAGTCATCGGCAGCCCCAGTCCACCCTCTCGGGAGAATGGACTCGAGCCGGCGGCGACGGACAGTCCTGAATGCACGTATGTCTTCCATTGAGACATCCACCTGGGCTTTGATACCACCCGACAAGTGGTCGGCTCCCAAGATCTGGCTCTCAAAGAGAGCCACGAAAAAGGGCCTGGATTCTCAGCATGAGAAACTGAGGGGAAGGTGAGAGGAAAGGGCACTCTTGGAACAACTTACCGGCTCAATTCCAGGACGTTGTTTTCGATCGAAAGCCCATCCTTGGGCGCAGAATCCTCAAAATTGCCTTCGAGGGACAAAGTAGCGGCCAAGGGTGGGGTTGGTCCTGGGGGCTTGTCCAGCCCGTGCTTGGCTATGACAAATTCGGAGGATTGGACCATCATTCTAGCGGCATTCGCGGGGCCTGGGTCGTCTATTGAGCACTGCCCATTTGTGCGGAGATACCTGGTGATTCGCTCCTCTGCTTCTGTGTCTAGATGGGCCCCGCCCAGGAATTCTCCATGGACGGGGTCCAAGAAATCCGTCGCCATCTGCTGACGCTCCTTGTCGACCATCGTCATCAGGGACACATCCTGTCAGATAGATAGGCAGGTTAGCGAGCTGGTGAAAGCAAGACAGAAACGGGAATAGAG
Source organism: Bertia moriformis (assembly GCA_025802115.2). NCBI lineage: Eukaryota > Fungi > Ascomycota > Sordariomycetes > Coronophorales > Bertiaceae > Bertia > Bertia moriformis. The sequence goes on from JAOYNC020139207.1 coordinate 19,646, forward strand.
AAAGAGGGGAGGAGGTTGGGCAGACGGCACAAGATGGTGAGTCAGGGTAGCAGAGGATAGGACCGGCAGATATATGAGATGAGGTCAAAGTAGGGGGGTGCAAATCAAGATATCACGAGGTGTGCGACGTACTGAGGTGCCCCCTCCGATGTCTAACACCATCATTGTGTCTCCGTGCTGCAAGGCAGAAATGTCAGCACCAGTAATTGGAGCAGGCCAAGGAAAGAAGACGCAACAGCCACCACTCACACGCAGGTGACGGTCAGACCGCATGTTGACAAGGGAGAAAAGGGCGGCAGCCTCGGACTCGGCAATGACCGAGTCCACAACTCTGTGACCCTTGGTGTCCATGTATCCGGCTCTCTCTGCAGCCCGGAGGATGGCCTGGGCGGCCAAGTCCTTGGCGCCGGCGCCAGGCACGGCAAAGAGAAAGTCGACGGTGAGCTGGCTCCAGGGAGTGGAATGCAGATGCTTCTCCCATATCTTGCTTGTGTCACCTCTCGGACTGAACTGGCTCCGGACCTCCTCAAGAACATGTGAGAGGAAGTGGATAATGATCTGAAAGATTGGGTCTTCAGCGTAGGTGGGATTTCCGTCTCTGCCTCGAGACAGACGCCGAAGGAATGGGATCTTGAAGGCGGTATGGACTGTGTGGCCCGGGCTGTTTTGGCATGCGACCGCTCGCTGCCCAAATGCTTTTGGCCAAACAGCATGTTTGTCTTGCGTGTCTTTCTCGACTATCTCTTCGTATGCCACGGCAGTGAGAATCGAGCTGGCCTTCGCCTCACCGGAGCTCCAGCCTGTGAGAGTCCAGATATTTACCCACCCATCCCCCCCCACCCGGGGAATGCCCATCACGACTTTGGTATCTGAGAACACGTCCGTATGTTAGCTATTTGTGATGGATATAGATTGGAACGGTGCACAAGGGAAAGAAGAAAATGAAGGAGGCGTGACAATAACGTACGGGTAGTGCCAAAGTCTATCCCGACGACCAGGTCGGTGGTGTCGGTCATGTTTGAATGGCGACACGAGAGAAGCAAAGAAAAACACAGGCGAGAGAAAGAAATGAAACACAGGTAAGAAGGCAGGAAACACAGGCAAGAGAGGAGAGTAAGGATACAGCAGGAAAGGAAAGAAATGAGACACCGACAACAGAGAAAATAAAGGAGACACAGCCAGCAGAGAAAAGAAAGGAGACAGACAACAGAGAAAAGAAACGGAAATCCAAACAAGAGAAGAAAACGGGGGGCTTTTGCGTGCAAATGTGTGTGTGGAAGCGTTGTGTGTGCGTATGTATGTGTGAGTGGGTAAGTGTGAGTGTAAGTGTGAGTATGAGTATGAGAGAGAGAGGGTGTCTGTGCGGTGAGTTGCGCAGGTAGCGAGCACAGGCGGAGAGGCCGAAGTATATGAGCAAGATGCAGCCAACACTGACTTGGCACCAACTGTCTGCCAGCATGGGATCAAATCTGCGGATAATTTCGGGTTGCCCAATGCCAGCATCGCTGTTTGAGTTACAGGAAGCCTTGTGGGGCCATACGGGCGGTGGGGCAAATGACAAGTGATGGCAAGCCGGGTCCGTTTGCTCGAAAATGTACATGCAGAGGGGGGGTGTCATTAGGCACGCTCAGAATGTGACACATGACGAGTGATGGCAAGCCGGGTCCGTTTGCTCGAACATCTCTGTCTCCCCTATTTCCCCCCTCCCCTCTCCTCTACCGGGATGGCTTGGCGGGAAAACCTTGCTATTGGAATCACCAAGGAACGAATGCGAAATATGTGGATTCTGGAAGATACAAACGCAGGCTGCGGGTTTTTCTCCAGTATGTGGGAGGGCAGCACTTCGGCAGGGCCTCTCGT
>JAOYNC020139300.1:0-21491 GCA_025802115.2 Bertia moriformis
CGACTTGCCTTTTTGCCAGCGTCTCCCGGTACTCCTGCGCTTCCGTGTCTTTGAAGAACGGCGCCGCCGGAGCGAGCTTCTTCACGGCGGCCTCGACGTCGTCTAGCGACGCCCAGAAGAATTCTTTCCGGTAGTTTTGGGCGTTCACTCTCGTTTTTTCGAACTCAGCATGCAGCGCGCGTTCCAGGCCCGGAGCATCCTCGCTGTAGATCATCGCGTGCATATCGAAAACGAATGGGACGCTCGCGTCGCCGAGCTCCCGGACCGAAATGGACGTGGACTCCCCCACGGCCCGCCAGCAGCAACAGCAGCACCCTCTGCACCACCTGGCGGTGCCCGCATCCAAGAAGCGGCCGAACGGCGCGGCCGGACACGGGCAGGCCGGCGGCAGCGGCGCCTACGCATACGGAAACGGGCTCGAGAGGAGAACGTTTGCGCTGCCGGCCGCGCTGGGCGCCGGCCGTGCGCCGAGGGCCAAGCCGACTGATGAGGAAATCGAGATGATGCTGGACCGGGCCGGAGCGGCCGTCGACAGCGACGACGAAGACGACGGGCCGATCGAGATGCCGGACCGCGTGTCCCTCATGGCGAAGGCGGTGAGGTGATTCGAGGAGAGGGGGGGAGGTGCAGGTGCGTGGGCGCGTATGTATATATATATATGCACTATCTATATATAGCCGCCGTTGAGACAGAGGTGGCAGCGGTGGCGGTTGGTCGGCGTGGCGTTGGCGTAGTGGAGTGGAGTGGTCCAGATCCGAGACATGCCGGGCCCGCGGATTAGCGCGTCCGGCCCGATCTGGGACTGCAAGGGCCAGAGGGTGGGGGCGGGGCACGCCGGCCGCTGCTGCAGTTGCTGCTACCACCATTACTACTACTACTAGTACTAGTTGACATACTACCACTGCTTGTGTCATTGCCTCATGGCGGGCCGAAAGAAGACGGGGGGCCCAGGCGGGGCTCGGGAGGTCGAAGCGTCAGCAGTGAGATAGATTCCAGACCCGGGGTCTCAATAGCGGCTTCATGCCTGAGTTGAAATCAAAACATAGCGAGGCATCATAATATATAGGCTTTCGTGCCGAGTTCCTGGTCGAATGATACGAGGTCGGCGGCCTATCCTCGACAAATAGATGGCGAGTCAAGGTTTGGTGGCGGCCCGGCTCCTGCCTGCCCTGCCAGGCCGGTCTCCTGGGAATGGGGGAAAGCGAGCGGTAGGGGACGCGGCTGTCGGCGGGGGTTATATAAGCAGGTACCGAACCCCGGTATTACCAGCAGGATGAGGGGCCTCTCCGACCCCTCATCAAGTGGCCACCAAACACGCACAGCAGTATATATCTATAGATAAAAGTCCGATTGATCGAGCCAGACTCTTTCGGCTTCCGCCGCTCTCTAGGGGAAAGCGCGGATCCGACGAGGCTAGACCGCTGCGTCGTGCCGTGCACATGTATATGCAGACCAACATACCGCACCGACTCGACGACCCGAGTGGGCGAGCGAGTGGGAAATCGTCCGCGTCGGACAGGTGGGGATCATGGCAGCGTTCCACCCCGCATCAGTGGATTCCGTGCCACATCGACCGCGCTCTTCTGGGCTGTCTCATGGCTCGCGCGAGCCGAGTGCGCACAGATCGCATCTGACGCTCGCTCCGTGTCGGCGGTAAGATTCGCTGTCACTCTGTGTCGACGGTAAGATTTACGGTCGCTCCATATTGTCGTAGGTGACCAACTCGGCAACCTACGACATGATGCCTGTAAAGGTGGCCGATCGCCACCTCACACGGTCACCTGACCACCCGTACCTAGCCGCTGGGGACCGCCCTCGGCAGAAAGAAGACAGCTTAACTACAGGCGCACACTCTCTACCCATTGCTTGTTGCAACTGTCCGGCTGGTCCCTGCGATGAACTGAGTGAGTGCGTCAAATCAGCGGGAAGATTGGCTGTCGGTCCATGCCGGCGGTAAGATTGGCTGCCGCTCAATGTCGACGATAAGACCGACTGACTGACTGTCGGGGGCGGCAAGATTGTCCACGTCATGGTAGAGGCAGACCCCAGAGCGCCGGCCATGTCAAGTCAAGTGGGGGAGGGAGCCCTGCTGATGAGAACCTTCTTCTCCAGACCGGTGTATTTGGGGACGAGTAACAACCTCGACCTGATGATGGCCGGTCGATGATGCGATTCCTGGAGCCCGAGCCGGCCCAGTCGTCCGTTTCCCGTGTTGACCCGGGGAGGGTGTGCAACTGGGTCGGGTTCGATCCAGAAGACTGACATTAGTCGGGGCAGCGAGCTCACATGTCGTGTCGGGAAGCTGTTTCGCAAAGAAGGCTGCCTTGACGGCCTGGTCTCTTTCACCGTTTCGCCAACGGTCGGCATCCGATCTCGGATCCATACCACGAACCAACGTATCGCGACGCCGATCGATAGACTCGGGTGAGGAGCGACGGTGCGGGGTGGCGGCCGGCTGGGAGACCGGATTCGATCGTGTGGCGCGGCTATGGATGGGCCACTGTCTGGATCTCTGCCGACCTGTCCCGCCTCTGCTGTCAGTAGCCGGTCTGTATCCTGGCGCGGTGTGGAATGTCCAACCCCGGTACGTGGCGATAGCCAGCCCTCCGCGGTATTAGCTGGTGGGAGGCTGAGCCTGGGCCCAGATTAAAAGTGGCCGGACGAGATTCGGCAGTACATGGCAGCCGGCGTGGTCTCGCGACCCGTCTGTTCTGGTGCCTTGATCGGGAGAGCTGCCAACAAGACTTGGCTGGAACGTGGCCGGGTCGCGCACCTGGATTGGAGGGGCCCGGCTTGGGCGTGAGGGGCCAGCATCCCTGTATACTATTGCTAAAACGCGGCGGGATGCCGGCCGAGCTGGGTGCGGCACACTGGTATCTCTATAAACCAATAATTCATGGCTGATATTGGCGAGGACACCACCTGGACTGGGCGGACGCCGGCCAACCAGGCCGTGTGGGGCCGGCCGAGGGACTGCTAACAAGGTATTTCCGACGAGAAGAGAGCCCAATCGCAAAATCTACGACGTCTCAAGAAAATGGCAACAATGCATAAAACCACTCCCTCGGCCAAAGCGCACTTCTTCCCGGCCAAAGCGCGGCAGCCTCGTCCCCTCCCACTCAGAAGAGTGCGGTCCAATCCGCGCAGCTGCCGTCACGTGCGGTCTCACGGCACCGGGGCCACGCTCGGCCCCGCCCCACCTCGACTGGCCCCTGCCCCTCCATCCACCCTCCATCCTCTGGCCGGCTGGCTGGGTGGCTAGCCAAACCAAACAATGGAGGCCAGCCGGCGCGATCAATGAAAGCGAGGCCACATTCAGAATCGGCTACAATCGCATCTGGCCTGGAACTCCCGGCCGAGAAATGCGGCTGGAACTCTCTCTGTTTTCTCCAACGGCCCCCCCCCGCTGCCCCACTGCTGGCGGGCCCGTTGGCCTCCTGGCGCGCGCTGTTTACCCCAGAAAGTTCTTGGCGGCATTCCAGAACGTCGGCCGCTGGCAGGCAAATTTTTTTTCTGGCATTTATTTTTTCTTCTTATTGGCTAGGGTCGGGACACGGACCACCACCACCACCACCACGACTACCACGACTGCAACCACCGACTGCAACCACGGTCGGCCGTCGCCCCCTTCTTCCCTTTGTTCACTGCAGGGTGGCGGCTGGGAGCAGAGGAAGAATGGGTTTTTTTTTACATCCTCCCCCCCCGGCTTGGATTTTTTCTTTCCTTCCTTACTTGCTGATCTGCCACTGCTGCTCCACTGCTTCGCTGCTTCGCTGCTGTTCCACCTATCACACCCCCCCTTGATGGCTCTGTATTTACATCTGCCTTCCGCTGGTCAGGCAGATGTAAATACCCCGGCTAGAGAGACCCAGACAGAGCCAGAGACCGCCACAGAGATAGCCGGCCAGGCGGCGACGAGTTGTCTCCGACCCAGAGAGACAGCGCGTCGGGCGCCACAGAGACCCACAGACCCCTGCTCGCGCACTCCGCTCCCATCTGTCCTGTCTGGGTGCTTGCATCGCTCCCGAGTCCCGCTGGCTGGTCAGTGCTTTGCGGCAGAGAGAAGAAGAGAAGAAGAGAAGAAGAGCAGAAGAGTAGAAGAGAAGAAGAGAAGAAGAGAAGAAGAAAAGAAGAAAAGACGAAAAGAAAGCCGGGAAGAGGGAGGGGGGAGGGGAGGGGGGGTGCCGGCAGGACGACCGTCGGGAGAGGGCAGAGTTTACAGATAGATTGACCCTTTTCCGTCTTCTTCCCTCCTAATTTCTTCCCACCGCCGTCGGATGGTCGGCCCTCCCGGGGGCTAGTCGCCACCGTCTGCTGTCTGCCCGCCAGAGGCAGCTTGGCGAAGCTTTGCAGCTCTGCAGCCTTGCGGCAGCTTGGCGGCTTGCGTCTGCATCCTTGCATCTGCCGCTTTGCGAACTGCTGATCCCCGATCTGTCATCCTCGGTCGGCACCAGGAGCAACAAGAGCACCACCGCCGCCGCCGCCGTCGCCGCCGGCCAGCTTGCTCCTCCGGCAGCCAGCAACGGCTACCTGCCACCCTTGGCGCGCTCGGTCGCGCGCTCGGTCGCGCGCTCGGCCAGGCTGGGTCGAGTCTGGGTTTCGAACCCGCTCGCTCCGCCCGCCCCGCCCGCTCCGCTCGTCCCCCTCTGTCTCTTGCATGAATTGCTGCTGCCCTGCCGCTCGCACCCTCTTAATCCACATTTCCGCAAACCTATTCGTCTGGCTCCCCCCTCCCCTGCCGCTTTGTGTTCCTTATCCTGCTGCTTATCCTGCTGCTCGTCTGCATCCTCCTCTCATGGGCTCGTAGCTTGACCGCCGCCGGCCAACAACAAAGCGCCCCGGCTATCGCATCAGCCATCGCCCCTTGCGGTTGGCCGAGCCCATACGCGCCTCCACAACCTTGGTTCCAATACCGATACCATCACCACCACCACCATCATCATCATCACCACCACCACCGCCACCACCATCACCACCAGCCGCCGCCGCCATGCCCACCCGCCACGTCCAGCCCCACGAGGGCGAGCCGCTCCAGACGATCGCAGACATGATACTGAGGGCGCGCAAGATTGTTGTTGTTACTGGCGCCGGCATCAGCACCAATTCCGGCATCCCGGTGAGTTCCCCCCCCCCTAACCCCAAGTCCCAGGCCACCCCTAACCCAATACGGCCGCGTGGTCTCCCGACAGGACTTTCGATCCGAGAATGGCCTCTACTCCCTGATCCAGGCCCAGTTCGAAGCCGCCGCCGCGAGGGAGGCGGCCGTGCAAGAGGCCGCAGACTCCCAGCTCTCGCCCGCGACTCCGAGCAGCCCCGTGGACAATGACGAGGCCAACGGGAACGAGAGGCCGAACAAGAGGCCGCGGGTGTCGGCCGGCCTGCCAGAGGACCAGCAGACCTCGGACCGGCACGACGTGTCCTCAACGCCGCCCGAGCCGGGCTCTCCCGCCGCCGCGGCCGCCTCCATTTTTGCACCGACCGCCGCAGACCCGACGCGATCAACCCCGCCCCGACACGCCCTCTTCCTCGACACCTGCGCCGCCAACCCTTCGTCGCCGCTCTCGTCTCCGCCCCCCACGACGTCTGCCATGACCACACCGCCATCGCGCCCGAGTCCAGAACGCTCCGGCCTCGCGGCCCACCTCGCCGATCCCGCATCCTTCTCCACCATCGCCATCCCCGCCGCCGCCTCATCCTCCCCGCTCTCGTCCCCCCCTCCTCAGGCACTCTTTGACCCGGGCCCGACCAGCATGTCGCGCCAGAGCTCCGCCTGCGGCAGCGTCACCAGCTCGAGCATCGGAACCAGCACGACCCCGTCCGAGGTCTCATCATCCGACGGCTGGGCCGAGTCGTCGTGCCCGTACATGCTGTCACAGGCCTCGCAGGCCGTCAAGGCCACGCTGCCCAACATGAAGGGCCGGGACCTGTTCGACTCCCAGATCTGGGCCGACCCGGTCCGGACCTCGGTCTTCTACACCTTCACCACCACGCTGCGGCAGCGGATCCGGGACGCCCGCCCGACCGGCACCCACTACTTCATCAGCCACCTCCGGGACAGCGGCAAGCTGGTCCGGTGCTACACCCAGAACATCGACCGGATCGAGGAGAAGGTCGGCCTGTCGACGTCGCTGGCAGAGGGGCCCGGGAGCCGCGGCCGGTTCTCGCGCCGGTCGCTGGGCGCGGCCGGTGCCGGTGGAGCCGGAAGGCGAGGAGGGGGCATCAAGATCGAGCCGACGACGACAACGGCGACGACGGCGACGACGGCAGACCCGGGGCCCGGAGACGATCCAAAGCCGCAGCAGGATGGGAGCCAGACCACCAAAACCACCAGAGAGTCGAGCGTCCAGCCCCCGCCCGCCCTGTCCCAGAGCTCAACCAGCATCACCGAGCCGTCGATGGGGCCGAGCGACACCACCCCCGCGACCGCAGACCCAGCCGACGACGACCCCGACCCGGACCGCGCCAAATCACGAGCCTCCCGGGGGGTCGAATGCGTTTTCCTCCACGGCTCGCTCCAGTCGCTGCGCTGCTTCCTGTGCGGCCGCACCAGCGAGTGGGACGCGAACGACCGCGAGGCCGCCACCCTGCGGGGCCGCCAGCCCGAGTGCCCGCACTGCGTCGGCGCCACCACGGCCCGGCTCGAGCGGGGCAAGCGGGCGCTCGGCATCGGCAAGCTGCGGCCCGACATCGTCCTGTACGGCGAGGAGCACCCGAGCGGGCACCTGATATCGTCCATCGTCCGGCACGACCTCGGCCTATGCCCGGACCTGCTCCTGATCCTCGGCACGTCGCTGCGCGTGCACGGGCTCAAGGTCATGGTGCGCGAGTTCGCCAAGGCCGTGCACGAGCGCGGCCAGGTCGTGTTCGTCAACTTCACCCGCCCGAGCGAGAGCCTGTGGGGAGACGTGATCGACATGTGGGTCGAGTGGGACTGCGACGCGTGGGTGGCAGACCTGAGGGGGCGGATCCCCGCCCTCTGGGGGCGGGCCGCCGTGGCAGAGGTGGCCGCCGCCAAGGCGGCCTCCAAAGCCGCCTCCAAAGCCGCCGCCAAAGCCGCCTACAAGGCAGCCGCAGATGCCGCCGCCGCGAGCAAGAGGTTGGCGAGGATTGCCAGCAAGAGCCTGAAGGCTGCCGGGCCGGGAGAGCGCGAGATTGCTGCGCCCGGCCGGAGGGGGAGCGGCGGCGGCCAGAAGAAGAGGAAAACCGGACCTTGTCAAGAGGTCGCCGCCGGGGAGGTCGGCACCAGGAAGAAACGGACCCCCCTCCCAATGGCGAGCGGCCGGAATCATAGCGATAAAGATGGCAACGGCAACAGCGACGGCGACGGCGGTGGCGACGACAAGGAGGGCGGCGACCCCTCCGCGGCGGCCGCGCCCAAGCCGCCGGAGCCGACTTACGTATTCACCGGCGCGATACGACCTCAGGCCTTGCGAGAGGATCATACCAACGCCGCCTATCTTACGCAGAAGATCATGCAGCAGCTCCGCCGCATCACGCGGCAGCCGCCCTGGCCGCGAGCGCCCGGTCTCTTCACGACTATGGCGGTGGCGACCGCCCCTGCCGCCTCCGCGCCATCAGGCTCCCCGCGAGAAGCCGAGGACCGTGGTGGGGGTGATACCGTCCCCAAGCCGGGGCACAGGCCGAAGAAGCTGCGCAAGTCGGTGCCCGCCGTGGTATGGCTGCAGAAAACCGGCAAGAAGCGGTCCAGGGAACAGGGGGCTGCTGCGGAGCCAGCATCAATCACCAGCCAGCCGGAAGGGTCGGTGCCGGCGCCGGCCATGATGATCCCGGCTGCGAAACCGGCCACATTTGGAAAGCCTGTTTGGATGGCATCGCCGGCACAGAGGCCGATATTAGAGCAAGCTGATGAATCCTTGGACACGTCAGCTGCTGCCATCTCGCCTCTGGGGCCGCTGACTTTCGAAGAACCGGTCCCGGTCGCATCTGTTCACAATATTCCATCTGCAAGCCTGGTTCAGCAGCAGCAAGAACCGGTCTCAATTTCGAATCCTACGCGAATCTCTACAACATTAACGCCGCTCTTGCCGGCCCAGACCCCAATTCCGGGCCCAACTTGGATAAGTCCGCCGGGCAAGGCTCCATCATTGCGACCAGTTTCACCACCGCCTCTGGTCCTGGCCCCAGAGCCAATCACCCCCCTGTCCGCTGGTCAACTCTCGTCCGATTCGGTCCACGTTCAGGTCACTGAGCCGTCTGCTAGCGGCCACTTACTGCCCGATCCAGGACCAATTTCTGTTGTTTCGACCGGGCCCATCCTCCCTGGTGATTCAGGACCGGCCCCGGCTCCCGCTGGCCTCCTGCTGTCTGATTCGGGACCGGTCCCCGTGCCGGCCGACCACCTGCCGCCGGATTTAGGACCGTTCCCGACACCGGCCGATCACCCACTGCTGCCCCACTGGAGACCGGTCCCGGTACCAGTCGGACCTGTGCCGGCTCCGTGGCCACCACCGCGATGGTCGCTGCTGTCACCGTCGCCGGTGTGGCCATGCCCTCCGCCCGAGCCGGAGCGATTTGCCGAACCACTGGCCACGTCATCAGTCACCTCCTGCCCGACGTCAACAGCAGTCTCGGGCACCCAGCTTGGGCCAGGCCTGGAACCGGCCCTGACCTTTCTGGCACCCGCCTCCTCCCCGTCTCCGCTGCCGCCGCTGCAACCCCCACAGCTCGGACCAGGATCGAGGCGACCCACCCCGCAGCCGGACGAGTATAACATCCTCGCCGCGGTCAAGGCCAACGCCCGGATCAGGAAGCGTCGGATCATCGGCGGCGAGGAAATATGCCTCCCGGTGGTGCGGTCCCGAAGCCGGGGCAGGAACACGCCCACGCCGCTCATCGCGTCACCCCGGCTGCTGCTCCCCCTCCCGCCCTCATTGCCCCCGGCACCGGCATGCCGCTCCCCATCGGCCGACCTGTGCGAAGAAAGCATTATCGCGAACACGCTCGCGCCCATGCTGGCGTGGTCAGGCGAGTGCCCCGGGGCCGCGCCCTCTGCGTACCCGGCGCGACCGGAACCGGTCGAGCCGACGCTCCAGATCGAGGTTACGTCGCCGCTGGCACCCAAGCCGTCGCCGCGGCGCGAGAACACCACAACTCGCTTGATCAAGATGAAGCCGTTTGCGATGCTGACCGACCCGCTCATCAACTATCCGAGGCCGCCTCCGGCAGGGTCAATCTGTCGAGGAATCAGTCCCGGGGTCGATGATTGGGGGGGTCGCGCCGGTCCGGCTGGGGAAGAGCCTCAGGCTGGGGAAAGCCCATGGGCAGGTGGCGGGCCGGGGTAGGGAACCGGCCTCGGGCACGGAGACGAACTCGGACATGTACACGGGGACGGACTCAGACATGAGCATGGGGCCCACAGGCGAGACGAGCCGGCGGTATGCCACCTGGGACTGGCGAGCGGAAAGACGACCACGGGGGATGATGGATTTTGATTATATCGAAGTGAGACAGGATGGATGGGGGCGACTTGACAGAACTATGAAAAATCTGGCCGCACTGGCAAGGGGGGGATAATGGACAGGGAAAGGGGGGAAACCGAGTCGTACTGGGGCACAAGCGATGGGGATTTGGGTGGTCGCAACTGTCATTTATTACTTCCCGTCCAACCTGATGCTACTTCTATTGTATATAACAAAGCGATCTCGAGTCAGGGCTGACATGGCAGTGACTAAGGGCACTGAGGCCGAGCCGGCAACTTGGCTGGTACGGCAGGCCATCTTGGACAGAAGTTACGATTACAGAGCGGTAATTGGGCGAGGGTTTGGAGGATGGGAAACTTGAGCCCCCCACGGCCCATGTCAGACCGAGACCGAGGCCCTGGCAGGCGGATCGCGGCGTTGAATACGCACACGGGCCAAGAGAGAGTCAGGCGTGGTTGGTCGGCACGACACCACGCCAAGGCACCCAGTCGGAGTGGTTTCGAGAGATAGATAGGCCCGAGCCAGCTAATATCCAGATTCATTCCCCGGCCAGACTGAAAAGGGGATTGGGTACGGATACGCGCTGAGAGGTGAGCGAGCCGCCACGCCGCCCAGTCAGATCGGTTTAGATCGATTAAAAGGCTCGGGCCGGCCGACGTCCAAATTCTGGACGAATAGCGACGTAGAACACACAGATACGCATACATATAACCGCTTGGTATCCTGGCTTGAGACGTTTAACAGCGCAAATGCCCGTGTAATATACCCGCTTGATAGCTATATTCCGGATACCACCGTAGAATACACACGCAGCTGCGCACCGACCCGATATTATGATTCTAGGTGAATGGTGACGTAAAATACAGATACCGGCCCAGTATATGAATTCCAGACTGAAAACGGCGCTACACATAGATATATGTACAGACACCCGCCGAGTAAATCAAATCTGGACTAAGAACCGCATTAAACATCTCCGTATATGTCTAGACACCCGCCCGATATCTAGATTCTAGACGAACGACGGCGTAAAATACACCCACACCCATTCGAGCTGACATCATCAGCGGGAAACCCCGTCGCTGGCCGCGCCGCTGCGTCATTGCCTGCACTCGTCAGCTTGCATACCGCGTGGAACCGGTTCTAATTTTACCACCGTCGGCGTTTCCGGCATGCGCACGCGCGCCCGCACGCGCAAGTGCACGGCGATCGGACCACTCATAACCGGCCGCCTCTTGTCGCCGGGTTCTGTTGAGCCGGGGGTCTCTCGTCGAAGCGACCCCTGGAACCAGGCACCCGTCCACCGTCCGTATTATTTCTCGCGCGCATGGCCATTGGAGCCACACACCCTATCGACCCCGTCCACGCCGCCCATGCCCTGCTTCCCTTCCCGTATTGTTTTCGTGTGGACATGGCCCCTGAGACCAGACGCCCTGCCCGTCCACGCCGCCACCCATGCTCTGCTGTCATCTGGCGTGTTTCGGTCCGTGGCTTCCTTCGATAGCCGCCCATACCCTGCTTCCGTCCTGTTTTCTCATGGACCCGGCCGGAATCAGACGCCCCGTCGACTCCACGCCGCCTATTCTCTGGTATCATCTGGGCCGGAGCCAGTATTAGGCTCGTGGCTTCCTTACCCCCTGCACTCACTCGCAATCCTGAATCCTGCGTGAGCCTGCCTGACGGCCCCCTCGCGGACCAAGGCGATCCGGCCGATGCGACGCACGCCGCCCACTCCCATGCACGATGATGTAGTGGGCAGGCCGGCAGTCAGCGGCGCACTCTGATGGCAGCGAAACCGAGCGCGACACCCAGCCGTCTGTTTATCTATCACGCCTCCATCCTCTGCTTTTGGATGTTAATTGAAACGCGAGACCGAGCTGTGCACACCCTCACGTCGTGCGCTTTTCTTTTCCTTCTTGGACGACTGTGATGATGTATTCGTTCCTGTCCATGTGAGATCTTGCCCCGCCGCACCGCCGCGCGCCTTCTGTTTACCGATCCCCGTGGCGGGCCTCCATAGCCCAGCGCTGGGCACGGAGGGCATCATGGCCCGGCCCCTCGCCCCCGCCCCCGCCCCCGCTCTCCCCCCGACCCTCTCCCTCGTCCTCGCCCTCATCCTCGTGCTCACCCTCGGCCACCCCTCCGCCGCCGCCGCCGCCCTCTCCCCCTCCAAGCGCGGCCTCGTCTTCACCCCCAAGGACCACCCCGAGGACGATGCTCTCTGGACCCGTCCCGGCTCCGACATCCAATGGTACTACAACTACGGGCCCGCGCCGTCGCCGCCGCTCCCGCCGCGGCACGGGCTCGACTTCGTCCCGATGCAGTGGGGCGTCGACCCGGCGAACTCGACCGACACGTCCTTCCTCGACGCGGTCCGGCCGCTCGCCCGCGCCGGCCTCATCTCCCACGCCATGAGCTTCAACGAGCCCGATATGGCGCACGACGCGAGCGGCGGCAGCGGCATCAGCCCGGACGATGCCGCCCGGGCCTGGGTCGCCAACTTTGAGCCCCTGCGCGCCGCCGGCGTTAAGGTGGGGCTCCCCGCCGTCTCAGCCGCAGCCGGCGGCATCCCCTGGCTGCGCGAGTTCCTGGACAGCTGCGCGGCCGCGCTTGGGGGCGGCAAGAACTGCACCTATGACTTTCAGAGCGTCCACTTTTACGGCAGCTTCGATGGCATGAAGGCCTATCTGGCGGAGCGGTCGGACGCGTCAGTAGCCTTTCTCGTCTTCTTCTTCCCTTCTCCTTTCTCTTCTTCTTCTCCTTCCTCCTCTTCTCCAGCTCACACCCCGGCAGGTTCCCCCGCGCAGAGATCTGGGTGACAGAGTTTGGATATCCGGATCAGTCCCTGGCCGACACGCAAACCTTTTACAACTCCTCGGTTACACTCCTGGATAGGCTCGCGTCGGTGGCACGGTACGCCTACTTCGGCGCCTTCCGGTCGACTGAGAGCAATGTCGGGCCCAGCGCCGCCTTCTTGAGCGGGGACGGAAGCCTGACGGACATTGGGTCGTGGTACTTGGGCGGGGGGGCGACGGGGGTGACGCCCGAGGGGGGGGCGGCGGGGCGGTCTGTCGGGGATGCCGGGGCGGCCGGGGCCGTGCTGGTGGTGCTGGGCGTGTGGATGGTGGTGGCGGTGGGGATGTGGGCGGGCCATGTGATGTAATAGGCCAGCGCGGCCGTGCTATATTTGTACTTAACTAATGCTGCTATTGGTTTATTCCCGACCATCAGCCGCTGCGACCAGAGTTGTTGACCCGCAGGGGCCGCAATCCTGGCCAGCCCCGTAACGGCTGACGGCTGCAATTGACGACGACGACTCCGCAGTTCATCGAGCCTCTCTCTGCCCGACGCAGGTAGGCGGGTTCTCAGCCTTCCTGTTGCGACAACTGACCCAGCGGGACCAGTCTGTCAACCCCGCGGCGGCGGCCGGCAGCAGTTCCGCTGACCACCAATGACACATCTCGATTCTCCATACCTGACCGCAGCTCCACCATCTCGATTCTCCGTACTTGACCGCAGCTCCACCATCTCGATTCCCCATACTTGACCGCAGCTCCTCCGTCTCAATTCTCCATACCTGGCCCCTTTCCAGCCCAGATGGCTAACACCTCTATCCACCAAGCGAGCGGCAGCAGCAGCGGCCGGCCCGCCATGGAGCCGCAACGCAAGTGCTGGGCGATCCTCGGTAGGCGAGAGACCCCACCATCCCACTCGCGGGTGATGCCGCCCACGCCCTCTCGCTGACTGCGACTACCCCCGCCATCAGAAAATAACCCCGACGTCATGGACCAGCTCGCGGCCCGGCTCGGGCTCTCGTCCGATCTGGGCTTCCACGACGTCTACTCCCTCGACGACCCCTCGCTGTTGGCGCACATCCCCCGCCCCTCCCTCGCGCTGCTGGCCATCATCCCGCTCACGCCCGCATGGGACCGCGACCGCCGCGCCGAGGACGCCCGCCTCTTCCCGCCCACCTCCACCTTCACCTCTGCCACCTCTGCCACCTCTGCCACCCCCGACCACCGCCACCCCGTCATTTGGTTCCCCCAGACCATCGGCAACGCGTGCGGCTCCATCGGGCTGCTGCACTGCGCCGTCAACGGGCCGGCCCGCGAGTTCATCAGGCCCGGTTCCGGCCTCGCCCGGCTTCGCGAGCAGGCCCTGCCGCTGGGCCCGGCCGCGCGCGCCGACCTGCTGTATCACAGCACCGTGTTCGAGACCGCCCACCGGTCGGTCGAGCAGCTGGGCGACTCGGACGCGGCGAGGGAGGGCCATGCCGGCCAGCACTTTGTCGCCTTCGTCAAGGCGGAGGACGGCCACCTGTGGGAGCTCGAGGGGTCGCGGGCCGGGCCCATCGATCGGGGCGCGCTTGCCGAGGACGAGGACGTGCTGTCGCCGCGCGCGCTGGGGCTGGGGCTCAAGAGAGTGATCCGGCTTGGGCAGCGGGAGGGCGGGGAGGGGGACTTGCGGTTCAGCTGCACGGCGCTGGCGCGGAGGGGGTAGGCGGAGCTAGGGTAGATCGGCGCGGGGAACAGAGCAGCGTGTGATAGATCGGCGGGGGGAATAGAGCGACGCGGGGGATAGAGCAGCGCGGCAGGGGGGGTAGTTTATGCACGGGGCGCAGGCCAGCAGAGGCCAGCAGAGATCAGCAGCCGAGGACATGAAGCAGAAAGCATCACGTAGCAAGCACCACGCGGCCGGCCTTATTTCCAGCTGCCAGTCTCGCCCATGGACCCGCCCAGACCACAGGGCCGGCCCGCCAAAGTGCCTTCTCCAAATTGCCTCCTCTCCTGCGGTCGTCGTTGCCCGCCCCCGCGACGAGCGTAGCGCCAAGATCCCCGAGCAGATGTGACCGGCCAGCTCTTGAGTTGTGCGGGCCCGGCAGCCATGACTGCATGCCGCCCAGCCGACCAGCCGCCCAGCCCCCCAGCCCCCCAGCCGGCGCCTCCAATCCCGACGGCCTTTCGTTCTCACCCTCGGCCACAGCCTCAGCGCCACAGGCTCCATTCCGGCGGCCTAAACCAGACTGTTGGCGGCCGGAGGGGGGTCCCGCCCGTCCACGGAAAGCGTTTGACGATGAACAAACACGACTGTAATTCTTGTTACTTTATCTTATCTGAATCTGCAGAATTTCAGTTCGTCGGCCGCCAGCCTTTCCGTTCCCACTTCGCCCTGTAGCACGACCCCGATCCACAGCCTCCCCAAGTGCCGAGACAGGCCTCCCTGGCAGCTGGGCACCCCGGAAACCGGCCGACGCCTGATTCATGCCCCGTTGTACTCCTCTCATCTCAGGTCGCCGCCTCCGACTGGCCTGTCCTCCTCCGCTTCACTCCGCAGCATGCCACCTGACCGGGCTGCGTGCGGCCGCGCTCCTCATATACTGTCTGTTCTTGACCTCGACTGGCGCCCGCGATCTTGGTCGGCGGATCGACCTGGACTCTAGGGTCCCGCCCCGCCGAACCCCCCACCCCCGGATTCCGCCCTGCCCCTTTGCGGCGTCTGTGTCGGCCTGGACCGTCGCGGATTCGGTGTTGAAGGAGTCGCTGCAGGAGATTGCAGTGACCTGGTCGAAGGCCCGCCAGTCCATCCCCCTGTTGCCACTGCCAGATTATTTCCCGGACTCACAGACCGGCTGAATCTTGATGGCGTCTGGCCCGCCGTTCTCACCGCCGCCTTACTCGGCTCACTGTTGTCCAACCCAGTAGATAGCACCCTACGCTTTCCCTTGCTTCCCCCTGTCATATTTCTTGGGGCGTTTGCCCTACTCGCTGGCGAGGATCGGCTTGGCGTCCTCTGCGTCGCTGCTGGCCCCCCAATCCCGCCGCCTTCGCTGCCGGCGGGGATGCTACTCTGGCTGGGATCCCGGGCCGGTGGCTTCCGTTTGATTGACTTCGGCGAGACATTGTACTTCAACCCCCTACGCGGTAGACCCCACAGGTCGGCCAGGATCTGTATGTTGTACAGGGAAAGATTGGTGCCAGCAAGTGCATTCTGCAGCAGTGGTTGGTCAAAGTGATACACGACCGGACGGTAAAAACGGGAAGATGACAGGGCCTCTCAGTTCGCGAGCAACGTACTATATCATCTACCGTGCGGCCTTCGGCGTATCCTTGGGTGATAATATGCCGCTTATGGTTGACAGCCAAGCCGACATTATTACTCCTTCTCACCAAGTTCATGTTCGAAGGCAGTCCGAGACTCTCCAGGCTGACACGGTACCGCCTATTCTGTGGCGGATATCTTTAACGCGAGGACAGGGGCCGGCGGTTGAACGGTACAATCAGCAACGACGGAGAAGCGCTCGGATAAGTGGTGGCAGGGTAGAACATGTAGGCGGTGGCAGGGGACAGGGGAGTAGAAATGGATGGCGTGAGGGGAGTAGACATGAGCGGTGGAAGGGGAGGGGCTTAACTCACGTGGGAACCTCAAGATTAGCGTGCAACTTCAAATCCTCCAATTCGACCCATTCCACCAAGTGGCTAAGGTTATCCGCTACCGTTTCCGGTTTCTGCCGTAAAACTCTCGAGCACCATGTTGTGTAGGTAAGACCATTATTCCACGGATGGTTGGGTGATAATTCGGGATTGAAGTAGTATTCAACCACCTCGTCCCAGTTGGCCAGCTTGTGTAGCGGTGTACCCCGATCTGGGTGGAAATCAGAGGGGATAAATGAGCGCAGGGCCGATTTTCCGGGGACCCTATTTATACCCGAGCAGCTCCCGATCAGTACTTGTCCTCATCGGTACCCACCCCACCCCCACGTCCCCGCTCCCTTGCGGATGGACTTGATAGTCACCTACGGCTTCTTCCATGCTGCAGCAGGCCCATCAGCCTGCATCGACGGACTTCGTCTTAAGGTCGAGGGGCTGGGGGTAGTAGAGCGGCGGTTGGATGCCGAGAGCCCGGCGTCAAGATGGGCCGGTAGTAAGCGCGAGGGACCGGCGACAGGAGATACTCGCCGACTCGACATCGTGATTTCACGAGCGCCTACAAGGACCTATCGTCGCCAAGGCTCGTCCTTAGTCGATAAAGACATACCCGCCCGCTCGGACTGATTCGAGAGGCTCGGTCTCTGATGTTTGTCCCGTCGACGCCCAATTGTACCGCTTGCGGCCAATGTGGGGCTCGTCTCAGTATTCCAAGACGGGCAGCGTCTACCGGTGCTGGAGCTCGAAGACAGACGCCTGACACGGTTCGAGGAGGTACTCGAGATCGACACGGATAAACGGTATGTTCTTGATCAACAGCGGAACCCGGATCAACAAAGCCCTGGAGAGGAGAAACAGTAGGATGGATATGACCGGCCGAGGGATACCGAACAGAAGCTGCCAGGTCGGCGGGATGACGCTGCTGTATGCGGACAACATGCCGACTTTATATCCAGCAGAACGGGGCTGAGGAATGGCCTGGCCTGGGTAAGAAATTGGGGGAGGGGGGCCTCGATGCGGGCGTCATCAGGCGGGTGGGCGGAGGGGGCGTGTATGGTGTCTCAGGAACGAGAACATTCGCAGAGGACCCCACCCCACCTCGAGTGTTCTCCTCGCTGGCCGCAACAGAGTCGGCCCCTGCACATTTCAACCGCCAAAGGGCCCCCACCGGACGCCTGCATGCCGGCTTGCGGGCCGAGGTTGTCCGACCGGACATATAATCAGTTGAGGGGCACTAGAACCGAGCGAATAAAAAGAGGATGCAGGAAGGCGTGGAGAGGGGGGCGAGAGCGGCGGTTCGGCATGGCTCAGAGGCTGTGCTGACGTGGAGCGGGCAGCAGCCGCACTGTCTGGAGGGGATGGCGCATGATCGGCGGGTCTGTCTGGTGGCCTCTTGTCGTTACTGTGGCCGGTCTCTGGGGACGTGAGCCGTGTAGCATTTTGGGGTCCGGCCTCTGACCCGTCGAGACTCGTGTCCCTGTTGGGGCTTGGTGTGGCCGGGCGGGAATGCAGCAGGGAGCGCCAAGTCCGGAACATGTTGGGGGTTGTGATATCGGCCAGGCGCGCGATGTGTGTGCTTGTTTCCCTGCATATATCCACGCGAGCGAGCCCCTTGGATGATTTTTGCAGAGAGGGGGGGCGCCCTGCTCAACCCCATTCCCGGACTGCCACCCGGAGAGTTGTTCGGAACCAGATCAGGCCACCAAACTGTTCGCTCAGCCCGGATTCCTGGAGAATGGCGGCAGCTCCATAGAGTCAGGCCCCCCCGTGGCGAAATGAAAGCTTGAAAGCTCACGAGGTCGGGTAAGCTTACTGGCCGGCCTGGGGCCACCCCCACTCTCCCTTACCCCACTCTCCCTTACCCCACTCTCACCAGCACCCACGCCCATCCGGAGCCGACCGCACCCCGCCTGCCCAGACCACGAAAAAACCGGCTCTGGCCGCCCAGGCTGGCCTGGTCCACGGAGAAAAGAGCGCATGTCCCATTTCGGAGGGGGTGACGCGACATCAAGGTGATGCCGGGGAAAGCCGCACACAAAGAAAAAGGAAAAACCCCCCCGACAATTGTTGTCCAGCTGCCGTCTAGGGAACGTTCTGGCCTGAGTCGGATTGCGGGGCCTCCTGAGTGGCAAGAAAAGAAGAACGAAGAGACGTTATTGCGCTGCTATCGACTGGATGCTGGTCCTGATGAGAATGAAGTGACAGTCAGGAGGGTAGGGTCACGGCTGAACCTCGTCAAACTTCAAGCGTGGCCGGTATCGCGGGGCGCATGCGTCGTGCCTGCGCCGCTCTCGAAGCTGATCCCTCGGTGGTCGGTGTCGGCCAACCGGGTAGCCGGCTCGCTGACCACTGGGCAGGTTATATAAGCTCACCCCCTCACTCAGACCACTGTGGCAGCTCCCCGACCGGCCAAGAGCAAGCTGTATAAGAACAAACCCGTTTTGTCCCCTGGCCATGACTATCCATACCCGCCGTCCCCTCCAGGCAGACCTGCCATCCAGCCACCCGACCGCCTCATTCTGGCTGTCCCAGCTGTCGGAGGTGCTGCGCGGTCACCGCACCACCGAGAACCTCCCGGCCGCCGCCGACGTGGTGGTGATCGGCTCCGGCATCACGGCCGCGTTTGCGGCCCGGCAGCTGAAGCACGGATGGGCGCGGGACAAGCGCGTGGTCATGCTCGAGGCGCGCGAGGCGTGCTCGGGCGCGACCGGGCGGGTGAGTCACGGCCCGGCACGGGCCAACCTGTTCATTTCAGAGGTCGGAGCCAACAATCAGACTCCCCTCGCTGACGCGGACTTTTGTCTCCCTCTCGCTCCCTCAGAACGGGGGTCACTGCCAGCCCAACATGATCTCCCCAGAGCCCCACCTGGCTGAGTTTGAGCTGCGTAACTTTGGCCACGTCCGGGACCTGATCGGCGAGTACTCGATCCCGTGTGACTTCAGACGCCTGACCGGCGTCAACGGGCTGTACGACAGTGTGGCGGTCTCGAGGGCGCACGATCGCGAGGTCCTGCTGCGGACACACTTCCCCGAGCTGGCGGCCGCGATCGAGGTTCTCGACCGGGACCCGGCCAGCGCGCGGTGGGCCGGCCTCGGCCTGCCGACCGCGCTGGTCGTCGAGCTGCAACCGTATGCGGCGACGCTGTCTCCGTACAAGCTGGTGGCGTGGATCCTGGAGGAGCTGGTGCGACGATCTGCCGAGGACGGGTCTGCCGAGGACGGACTACCGCTGTTCAACCTCCAGACGAACACGGCGGCCTGGCATCTGGAGCGGCGGCCGCGGGGCCAGGGCTGGATCGTGCACACGCACCGGGGGCAGATATCGACCCCGCTCGTGCTGGTCGCGACCAACGGGTACGCGTCGCGGCTGCTGCCCGACTTTACCCGCCTGATCGTGCCGACCCAGGGCCAGGTGGTCGCCCTGGCTCCCGACCGGCCGGTGGTCCTGGCGCACTCGTACGGATTCTGGGGCGGCGTGAGACCCATCCGCGATGACTATCTCATCCAGGCGGCAGACGAGCGCGGCGAGGGGAGCGGCGCTCTCATCTACGGCGGAGGGCGCCAGTTCGCGACGAATAGGGGGCTAGGAATCTCGGCCGACGACCAGGTGGATGAGCGGGTGGGCCGGTACCTGCGGAGCTCGATCGCGGCCGGGCCGCGGGCCCCGGCCGACGACGGAGACGGAGACAAGACGGCGAGAGGAAAGATGCGGGTGGTGGCGGAATGGACGGGTATCATGGGCTACTCGTGTGACGGGCGGCCGTGGGTCGGCCCCGTGCCTGAGGCGCTGGGCGGCGGCGATGGCCTGTGGGTGTGCGCCGGCTATACCGGCCACGGGATGCCCAATGCGCCGCTGTCGGCCGTGGCGGTGGCTGAGATGATGGGCGGGTGCCGGCCGGACGAGGTGGACCTGCCGGCCGAGTTCTACGTTAGCGAGGAGCGGGTGCGCTCAGTGGTGGGGGGGGCAGCATCGTAAGTGGTGATAGGTCAGTAGGCAGCGGGAGGTGGGCTTTTGGTTGGCGGTTGGCTTGTTGCAGGTGGTTGGCTATCAGGCGGTCAAGTTGGGGGGGAAACACTGGCCGCGTCGAAACCTAGATGGCGCGCGGTCGGCCCGGGTTTAGATCAAGAGGCAAGGTAGTATGAAGCTGGAGAGAAGTTTCGGGCCATGCAGTGGTGTTAGTCATCTGGATAAATAACCTCGAGTTTGTTGCACCGCAATTGTAAATAGACTATGCAGTGGTTGTCTAGACAAAGAGAATCTCTCTCTGTGGCGGACGGATGGTATATTGAGCACCCGGCAGATAGATTGAGAGTCCCCGAGGGACATTGAACGGTAAGGGAGACAGCCGACGGCAGATTAGACCGTCCAGTTTACGCTACGCTGGCCAGGTTGGGTCACGCAACCTGTCGGCAGATGATTGAGGGGAGAGAGCCGTCCCGTAGGTCGAACCGACGGATATCAAGCCGGACGCTGGATGACGCAATCGCAATCGCACGCGCACTCGCACCCGCAATCGCAATTGGAAGACGATGGAACGATCTTGCGCTGCCGCGACCGGCGACCGACGCTGAATTATGCAGTGGGCAGTGGCAGTGGGCAGGCATGTCGACGGGCGAATATCGAGCTGCATGCACGCTAGACGAGATGAGGCAGCCGGCAGGTTCTTTAATAATACATGCAGTCGACAGGCAGATCGGCTGGGGGGAGTAACCCCGAGCTGGAAGCCGCGTCAGATGACCACGTGGATACCGATACCATCTAAAATCAATCAATCTGTAGGGGTTGAAGCGATCACATCATGCAGTCGCCTCCCGACAATGAGCGGGCCCCCGGGACGCAACCACGACAAGTGGCGGTCGAGACAGTCTTGGAGCTGCGACCCAGGACTCGGCATAGCTGGGGTATGATCTGGGCAGCGAGCACGACCATACTATTGGAGCTTGGAAACAAGCTCGCGCTGCTGCGGAAGAACCCACGTGGTCGCCATTCGGCCGGGCGGCGGTGTGGATACAGCACCGGGCGGCGTGGATGCGCATGCAGCAGCAGCAGCAGCAGCAGGGCTGGGCCTCGTCGCCGCCAGGATCCACGGACTACTTACTACTACTACTACTCTGCCGGCTCCTGGCCTCCCCTGTTCTCTCTTCCCTCCCCCGGTTTCTCTTAAGCCGGGGTCCTGGCCCCGGCCCCAACCGCGGATCAAACAAAAAACCCAAACTGCGGAGCAGGAATGAGATGGGAGATCGGAGGGCCAAGTAAATCAAGCTTTAACTCAAACCTCAGCCCGGCCCGCGCTTTTCCCGCTTTTCGCTCGTGCTCCGTATATACATTTGGCCTCTTGCGCAGCCCAGCCGCTCTCCAGATGTGCGAGTGCAGAGAGGGGCCAAGCTGCGGCGCCAAACGCATGCGCCCATGCACGCACGACAAATGTGTAACACACCGTACGCCCTCCCCCGCCGCCGCCGTCGCCCAACGCCGCCCGCCCCATGCATGGATGCCTTGTCTACCTACCAAACCTGCCCACATTATGCTAACCTGCCGCCGCCCCGGCCCGATCCCGATGCGCGTGCCCCTCTCCGTGCGGGTCGGCCGTCCGCCGCCGCCGCCGCCGCCGCCGCTGGCCGGCCT
>JAOYNC020139399.1:0-21459 GCA_025802115.2 Bertia moriformis
TCCTTCGTTTGCCTGCATGGCAGCGTTTGTCGATATCGGCCACCAGGGCGATGTTGAGGTTCCGAGCCGTCACACAATCCCACCATGATCTACCATAACTTCAATGGTACTCAAGCTCTAGCGCAAGCGATAACACAGTCTGCTGGGTTCCACTCAGAGCGTTCACGATAACGCCGCTTTGGAGTAATAACTTGACAATATCCCCGCGGCCTTCTTTGGACGCAATCATCAACGGCGTCTCCCAGTCCCAGCTACGTGCATGTAGGTATGTGTCGTGGAAGGGGAGGATTTCTCTAAGGGCTATACTTTTCTTTTCTGTGTAGCAGAGGAGTGAGTTGGATGGTTGGAAATAATGTCTAACCGTTCGCTGTGCTCTTTTTAGCCCTTGCATCTCTATCAAAGGTTGTGTGTTGGCTGCTTGAGGTGACAACTTACTTCACGTTCCCGACATTGTTCAGCCCAAGCTTTTGTATAATCCGTAAGGTACGAACAGCTTGAATATTCAGTGCCGGTTTCGGTATTTGGGCCAGTGTAGTCCCTAAAGGCCCGGGGTCATATGAGGATGACAGGTCATCCAGTAATCCCTCCCCATCGACCTCATCCTCAAAACTTCACCCCTCATGATCATTTTTGTTATTGTATTTGTCTCCATCTGGCTCTAAGATTCCAGCCTCAGTTTATGTCTTTCTCCCGGCAACTTCAACCCGTGGTCCACTGCAATGGACATCGGGCGCCGTGCTGGGTGAATCATAAGAGGGCTGGTTTATTGCTGTCCCAAACAACCCATCTAATTCCATCGCCGTTGAATTATTCGATATCTTTTTTGTACAGGACATCGCTCACGATTTCGTATAGACGATGTTTTGTCTGGGATAGGGCGCTGATGTTGGACTCGTTGAGCTTATTGGATATTAAAAGGAGTAGCACAGGCGAGTGAGTCGTGAGCAGCATGATAGACTGGGTTGGATAAATTCTACAAATTCTGGCTGGGTTGATGGTGGTCACAGGAATTATTTAGGAGTGAGGTTCGACATGATTTCACTGGTCAGGAGCCTGAGGTTGCAATCCTGACAAACGGGTGGTGAATGGGCACAAAGAAATTCCATGGTGACAATAAAGTGGGGCAGTTGTTTTCATTGCTGGTTATATTGATCCAGCACTATTTGCCATCTTTTTGGAGTTTACAGGTCCAGATAGGAGACGAACATATTGATTCGAGATAGGGTCTACCACCATTGCTAATTACCCTCATCGTTGGCGCTGGCATTGATCAACCCCACGTATTGGGTAATCTGTACTATAATTTGGAAGCGTATCTATCGATTCAAGACTATTTTGATCCAGGAAAGTAGAAGTGGATGGGATAGAATAGCTGAAGATGTCACTGCCTGACGAGCCAATTTCCAGGTTCTCGATGTGTGGTGCGTCGAGTCCATCTATTTCTGAGAATTCTGGAAATGTATGTAAATCCGGATCGGGATGTTCGAGAATCTGTTCAATAGCCGAGTAATCGATGGAAGCCAAGGGATCTTCGACGATCCCGGGTGTCGAAGTCTCTGCCTCTCGACACTGAAAAGCCGTATGAGATGAGGTAGCATGAGTCTGTCGTTCTTCGTTTCTCTGTTTCTCTCGGGATGCCGTCGCCTGCGCCATAAGCCGAGGCAATGGTTGCCATAATGGCTTATTCTGTTCCGCCGCTTGTCTTTGCCATTGGTCAAAGATGTCGGATATGCGTAACCATGATTGCTCCAGTGGAGGGCTATTTGGACTAGTACAGAGTTGAGCCAGAAGATAGGCGACTGCATACCAGGGGACACAAGTCTGAAACTCCCATTTCCATCTCGCCATAGTATCGCTCGTCTGCAGCAGATGCGAAAGCTCGATTACCTCGACTGCGTTGGAAATAAGCATGCTTTGTGTGTCTGCGGGTAAAGAGGCGATGCTTTCTTGTTTGTTCAAGGGTTGATAGATAGCCAACCACAGTTTGGCAACGGCTATGCGCACGAGCTTGGTGCAGGCCCATTGGAGAGGTATAGCAGGGTCACAATGGTGGACATATCGTTCGTTGAGGCGTGTTTCGAGATTTTGGACGAGAGACTGGCGTTCTTCGACGCTTTTCAGGCCAGGGCATATGTTCCCTGGCGGGTTATAAGTCAAGCGACGGGTGGCCAAAGCGACTTCACATTGGAGAAGGAAGTAGGTCATATCCGTGCAGCCAACACGTTCCTGTGGTAGATGCTTCATGCCTTCATATATTTCCTCGTCATTTATATTCAACGGGAGTTTAGTGTCAAAAAATATGTCGTGTAGCATCGGATCAGTTCCCAGATCCTCTGCCGTTTGGACATCCAAAACGCAGATATACCACCACAAACGACGACGCATCTCCGCTTCAAACGGTTCCAATCCAAAATTCGATCCATCTCGATGAAGGCCCAGGCCAAAAGCCAAACGGACGGCAGTAGATGTCATTGTCCATGCAAATTCTATCTCCCCTACACTGCGTAAGGATGCCAGGTAGAGGACGATGGCCTGGAGTAATGTCAAGCTCTTGGAGCTCATTATGCGGGCTCTGGGACATGCCTGCTCTGTGGCAAACCGGAAATGATCTATAACCACTTCTTTTCTCTCCAGTAGAAGTAATTCGCATTCTTCGGGGCTCATGCTAACAGCCGCTGAGAAACAGAGGGCAAATAGGAGACACTCAGAGATCTCATCTTGCACTCTGTGAGATCTGTAGATAACTTTCTGAATGGTCTGAGGATGAAGAATCATGAGAAGCGGTGCTAAATTCTGCTTGTATGCATTCAAAAGCACAGACAGCTGTACCGCACTTGGATGATAGTTGACCAGGGATTGGGCTATAGAGTTGTAGCCAAAGACGAACGCGTCGTGAATTTTATTACTTGGATGGATCGTACCCGGATCAAGGTAATCATCAACACCGGGAAAAGATGGTTCCAGAAGATCATGCAATTCGGCAATCTAGGTCCATTAGCAATTCTCGGTCTAAAGGATTAACACCGCAGCTGAACATACCTGATCACTCAAGCTCGCCCATAGCCGATTACTCACATACCGACAGCATCCATCCTCAACCACTAGTCGCCCAAACTCCTCTTTACCATCTTGTCCGCGCAATACCGTCTTAGGATCAGTGTGTGAATATGGACACTTCTCAGTAGCAGTCTCTTCTCTAGCACAAGTCTCCTCATTTGCTCCAGAAGTCATGGGATGCCTGAGATACTCGACTGTGTCTTCTAACTGTCTCAACCGAGCCATCACATCCTCTCTGGGTGCGCATCGTCGATTATTCCGAACTGGTTCCGGAAATACACAAGGGATTCCGGCCTTGACGCAATTCGAGCATGGGTCTATTTTATTGCAGCGCACTTTTCTGCGGCGACAGGTGGCGCAGCTGAGTGGTTGTGATCGACCCAGGGGCATTGTGGGGATTGCTATCTTTTATTTCAATGCTCTGCGGTTATTCTTGGATGAGATTTCGACTTCTCAGTATGTGGGATACCATGACTGAGTGAGATTCAAGCAGACGGCAAATGTACGCTGAGGGGTAATCTTATCAGATCCGAGATCCGACTCCGACTCCGAGTTTAAGTCCGAGTCTAGAACATCAACCGACAGCTACGCATCTAGGAACTTTTATAATTGACGATAAACAAGATCTAGCTCAATGATTACAAGAGAGAATTTTTGCTAGCCATCACTGTTTTTCCCTCCTTTTTTGATTCTGTTTCGGTCTCGACACGATTAACGCTTCGGAGTCGTCGCTCGGACTCCGAGGATTTGCAAACCTATCCTTGGAGCAGTCGGTATCTGCGACAGCCTGAAATTCTGGCGTACTTGAGGCATTTCGTTGGGAAGCATGGCCTGCGCAAGTATATGCAATTCAATACGGAACTGTTGTCGGCTCAGTGGGTTGAAGAGACTGGTGTCTGGGAAGTTAAAGTCAGTACAGGAGACCTACTGGACACGTTACTTTATTCCTGCAATGGGAGTCTTGTCCAAGGCAAATTTCCCTGCCATTTCCAGGATCGAGTCCTTCAAAGGACGAATCACGCATACATCCCATTGGCCCGCGAATCTAGATGTAACAAAAAACGCATTGGTGTGCTGGGCTGCGGAGCCAGCGGTGTCCAAGTAATCACCAAAATTGCACCGCACGTCTCGTCATTGACTGCATTCATTCGGCATCCGCAGTACACCCTACCCAGCAACGACAGACCAATCACCCCCGCATACAGGACCTGGGCGAATGAGCATTACGACCAAATCTGGGCACAGCTCAAAACCTCTTTTGTCGGTTTTGGCTAGGTCGAGTCTAACCGTCCATGTTTTTCTGCCGATCCTGGCCGTCGCGAACAACTCCTCGAAGACCTCTGGAGCAATGGTAACGGACTCCGTTTCATGGTTGAGCATTTCTGCGACATCACTATCAATGCAGATGCCAACGATGTGGTATGCGATTTTATCCGCAGGAAGATTTACCAGATCGTGAAGGACCCAAAAAAGGCGGGCAAGCTCATTCCCAACGAGCGCTTCACGAGACGACCTATCTCCAATGACGGATACTACGAGGCATACAACCGGGAGAGGGTGTCAATAGTGAATTTCAAAGAGACCCCCATCGAAGAAATTACACCTGATGGTATACGAATCGCAGACGGAACCTGTCACGTCCTCGATGTACTAATCCTCGCTATCGGCTTTGACGCCATCGAAGGCAATCTCCTCCATGCGAATATCACTGGTAGCAACGGCAGGTCACTCAAAGATACATGGGCCAAAGGTCCAAAATCCTACATTGGTAGCTTCGCAGCGGGATTCCCGAATATGGTCATGGTGAACGGGCCCAAGGGGGTTTTTGGGAATGTCATTCCGGCAATCGAGGCTAGTGTTGAGTTTATTACGAATGCTATTCAGCGTGCTGAGAGTTCCAGGGAGTAGCATGGCTCGAGGGGAATCGTGGAAGCCACACTTGAGGCGGAAAGTGAGTGGGGTGAGAGGTGTGAGCAGGCTGCGAGGGGAAGTCTTTTGAGTGAGGTGAAGGGCTCTTGGTTGAATGGAGGGAATATCCCAGGGAAGCAGGTCGGGGTGAGGACATATCTAGGTGGGATAGGTGAGTATAGAGCTACGGGTAATGGTGCTACGAAGGATGCGTGGGAGGGATTCAACTCGTTTTAGAGACAGCTTGTCCTGACACGATCATTTGTTCAATTGAAGTTCTTGTATTAATATATATTTACCCACAGAGGCAAACGTCAAAATTTATCAGTATATAATCACGAAAGGAATTACTCACATAGATGAAAATATAATGGTACTCATCTCCAGCAGCATTTAGTCATAATCAATCGTAACCCGTACTAAAGAGCGCACAAGTCGGACGAAATAGGGTATCGGCTCAGAAACCTAATCCATTATGTTGGCCGCTAATTTCTGTCATAAGGCTTAAAGTTATTCTTCTTTTCAAGAATTGGACACTTTGGCCGAGTGGACTAAGGCGCGAGACTCGAATATGGTTTCTACCGTATCTGGATATCTCGTATCTTCGGATGCGCAAGTTCGAATCTTGCAGGTGTCGTTTTTTTGGGGTTTTTTTCCCCCCACTTCCCAACCCTCCAAGAGGTTATCAAGCTCGACAAACTTTTTATTTCGTTCTTGAACGATTGGATCTAATCTTTGGTTTCTACATGAGGGGTCATTTAACTAACATTCGTTGCCTGTCGACAGCCTTTAAGTGTGCTGTATACCGTCGGGACAATTTTATATTTCATTTTATATTATTTCGCTGGAAAAGAAAGATAGCCTCATCAAAAACCAAATCCTACGATTGTTGATCTGAAAGAGAAAAAAAAGCCGACATAGCTCGAACCCATCTTAATGGGAGCACCTCATAAGTCAAAAATGGCTGAGTACCTGCTACGGAACGGACACTTTGGCCGAGTGGTTAAGGCGTGTGACTTGAATATGAATACTTATGTATTCGAGTCGATATCACATACGTTCGCGTTCGCAGGTTCGAATCCTGCAGGTGTCGTCCGCTTTCCTTTTTTTTTTTTTTTTCCCTTTCACCTATTACCTCTTTCTTTTAAATTTTATTTATTTATTTATATTATCGGGTCATTTAGTCTGGTAGTGTTAACTTTTGGATATCTAAGCTCTAATAAAACGACTTTTTGTTTCATAAATACACACAGCCCAAACGCCTGCATAATTCGTACTCGTACCAAGGGCACTAACCCGTCCTAAAAGCCACTTCCGCCGGCAACCGGAAACTAGCACAGAACATCTGCTTCTTCGGACTAACCAGTCGCACATTATGAATCTCCAGCTCCGAATACTCCGGCGTAATCGTGTACCCCAGCTTCTCAGAAATACGTTGACAGATATCAACGTGGTCATCGCGTTCGTTCTCCGAATGCCCCGAGAAACAATAGACGTGGACCATGGGTAAAGGCTGCTGGGCTGTGAAGAGGGATTCGTGACCAGCGTAGACACCGGCAAAGGCGTCGAGGAAATCGATTGCTGTGGCGGGAAGGTTCATTACGTAGTGATTGAAGATGTTGGGGCGGGTGTATTCTTCAGGATGGCGTGGGGGTTCTTCGGGTTTTCGCGCGCGTTTTGGTTTCAGGCTGACGGTGAGGGGTTCGGATTGGAGGAGTTCCTTGGCGGACCATGGGATGAATTGTCTTCCATCTTTGTTGAAGGGAAGCACGAATTGGTCGACGTGGTTCATTTTGACAGCATCCTCCATGGCTTCTGTTCCATGGGGGTTGAGGTCGTTTGCCCAGACGAAGATCTTGCGTTTGCCTGCTGGTACGGCAAAGGGGCCGACGCCTGCCATTACGTCGCAAACCATTTCACCGGGGTGAAATTTGTTGACTAGCCGGCGGTGCTCGGTTTCAAGGCGGCTGTTGTAGTATACGCGCGCGTAGTCGAAGCAAAACTTGCAATCTTGCTCATGGACAGTGACGTTTGTGTCGTTGTCACCGGTAAGGAGCTCGAATGGGAATGTGCGGAATTCACTGTGGGAGCCAACATCCTCGATCTTGTTAATGACGGTTCGGATTGTCCTGTTTTTATCCTTGAGGATCTCGGCGATTAGGTGTTTATAGGGGAGGTATTGTTCGCGGAGGTTCAGATGCACTGAAAGGGGGACACATTAGCACCCTTCTCCATGCGCAAGGCAAAATTACTCTGCGAAAGCAACTTACAGACATGGCCGACCTGAGTGAAGCCCTGAGGAATTTCATCAAGCAGATCCTCCGGCATGATTGAAGCGATGATATCAGCTGTATCATTTTAGCACCCCATCCGAATCACCAAAATCCTAGCCATATAAGCTCACAGTAATTCCAATAATCATAATCCAACTCCAAATCAAACGGCCTCAATCCCACCGTCCCCTTCTCTACAAGCTCACTAATCTTCGGCGACCAAGTCGTAGCATCTACACCATTAGTTCACTCACTCCCTAGTCTATATCCCAAACAGATAAGTGCGCGCATACCATCATGCCTAACATCCTCCCTCAACAAAATCCCTCTCCTAACCTCCCCCTCATCCTTAACCTCGCGAATTGAATTCAACCGCGGCAACGCCAACATATCCCTACTCTTTAGCAGCTCCTTGCGCACATTCGAGATATCAGAGGCCTTGTAGATCGCCGCCGCAGAGACTGGTATTTTCTTCTGGAAGAATGAGCGGTCCAGGACTCGCATTGCGCGGTTTATGGGTGGGCGAAACATCTCGGGGAGGTCGTTCGAGGGAGGTGGGGGATTGGATTCGCCGGTGTTCGATTTGGGAGCCATTGGAGGCTAGTATAAGTGTGCGGTTTTTCCGGAAGAGGTTTGGTGAGGATTGAATTATAGTCAGTCCTTGGATGTGTTCTTTGTTGGAGTAATTTTTTGGCCCCGCGGTCTTATCAGTGCACGTGATTTATCAATAGCGATACAGGCTGCAGAAAATAATGAGAGGATAGAAAAAGAAAGAAGGAAAATTTTACTCTCAGAAAAGCGCTTAAAATATGACGGACAAAAGAATACATAGAAAAAGGGAGGCAAAAAAATATGACAAAAATGAACGACACCTGCAAGATTCGAACTTGCGCATCCGAAGATACGAGATATCCAGATACGGTAGAAACCATATTCGAGTCTCGCGCCTTAGTCCACTCGGCCAAAGTGTCGATTGATGATTGGACAGTTACAAACAAAGTATATGACTAGTATTTTTTATATCATGCGTCGGCAAGGCTTTTCTAACGGGCACATTTTCGTTAAACTAAGTAATTATATAAATGTAGTGATAAATGCGCGAATGCTTTTCTTCGAAGATAATAGAACATATTCACGATCGAGTATCACAAATGCTTCAGAGCGACGGCGGTCAACACCTCACCGCCCGGAATTGCCAACGCGAGTTTTCCAACATCACCAACCTCCCATTAGGAGCTCTCAATCCATACAATACGACTTACCAGACAATAAACTAAACCACCACATTCAGAATCAACCGAATTTTACAATGAGCGTCCAACTCCCCCCAGCGACACACCGTAAGCGCGCCCTCCCCCAAGGCGAACTCGAAGCCGCATCGACCCTTAGACTCGGCGCGGACCAGAACACGCATACCCTCTCGCTATCGGAAGCGCGACTGGTCATCAACAAGGTGTTGGAGAATAAGCGACGAGGGGGGAAGAAATATGAGGAGCCAGAGTGAGTCAGGCCGATGTTGGCAGGGTATAGGTTGTGGGGGGGGTTGAAAGCGCTGTTGCTAATGGTTGGTAGGAACCTGACAAAGACAATGGACTATCTGGAGGTGTTTGCGCGATTCAAGGACGAGGAGAATATCAAGGCTGTTGAGCGGTTATTGAACTCGCATACGGAGTTGGAGATGTTCGAGCGGTCTCAGTTGGGTATGTGCCCTTCAGACTCTACCGTTGGATCTACGCAGGATGTTAATACATGACAGGGAGTCTGTGCTGCGATAATGCGGAGGAGGCCAAGTCGTTAATCCCGAGTCTGCAGAACAAGATCTCCGATGGGGATTTGCAGGAGCTGTTGGATGAGTTGACCAAGTTGCGGAACTTTACGGAGTAGATGGAGTTTGTTTGTCATTATACAGGGATAGCATGGAGTTTTGGCGTTTGTTGATATCTGATATACGATAAATAGTGCATGAGATAAGATGGCTTAGTTGTTTGTTAATGTTGATGTTGGTATATCTAGTATCTATGGTGCGCCAGCGTGTCCGATTGATGACTTCGTTATGTGTCGATGAGAGTGATTTTGCTTGCGCTATGATCTGCATGGTGGCTGGTGTTATCGAAATACCTCGAATTTATCGAGTTGCGATATTATGGAGTAGATAGGGACTGTATATGTCCGCAGCCTTAGGTTACTATACCCCATGGAGTATTCATCCCAGACATCGTCATTTCTGGGCACTGGGCACTGGGCACCGGACACGGGATATAACAGTCCGGTTTCAATTATCGCCAAGGGCAACCGTACAACCCGGCTGATTGTACTCCGCGAGTAACGGGGATATTGGAATATATATCTGTGAGCGGTATCGTCTACGAGTACATACAAGTACTCCGTACTCTGGTGTAACAGTGTCACTGATGCGTTCCATGATATATCTACCGCTGTCTTTTGTACACAACAAAGTTAGGAATAATATGGTATTGCCACTATAAGCGTACTCACAGTAGACACGTGATAGTGAGGCGAAGTACTACTCCGCATGTCAATCGTGACGGTAGCTGTCCTCCGTAGATGTACCGATTGGGTAGGAGATCGCACCGTAAAGAGACAAATCGCCACTAGCTCGTATGACTCAATTGTATGACTGATGGGAATTGATTTCGTAAGGAAAATGCGACTACAAAATACGTGCATATGGGCATTTAATACTCCGTTCCGTGCTTGTAGATGAAGTCCCCGAGTCTCGATAACATGTAGTACGAGTACGAGTAGTATTTGCAGACGAAGTGTTGATTAGTCAGTCCAGTTCAGGTATGATGTTATGTCGAACACAGCAGAAGGAACCAAGATCATCCCAGTAGTGTTTAAAGCCCAACCCACCAATCAGTGTGTTGGTAATTCTCGACCGACAAGGCTTCTGTGCAGCAGACACCTTCCCCAACCGGGACTAGTTCCAGGGCCAATGTGGAGAGCCCCACTTATTACAGAGCCGATCCCCGTTGTCGGGTTTGACGCTAACCTTGTTGGGAGGCGGCAATGAATGTGATTGGTGGACTGGAATAGGTTTTATCGGTGGTTGCTGATTGGCTGGTATTTGCCAATGGCGAACGACAGGATTGTATGGATACTTCTTTGTTCTGCTGTACAAGTACTACTCCGCACTACAAAGTACGTACATCTATTCTGTCCTTGTGCTAGTCCTTGTAAATATGTACATAATCACTCTATCTCAGATGCCATGTAAAGATAGTCATGCCATTACTACACGCTACGAAAACCATCGGAAGCCAACGTGCCCAACGCCAATCCAGTACGTAATGGAGCCTCCGCCAGCCGCACAACCCAATCAGAGGCCACGTACTTATCTGCGCGCCAGAGAAAATGTTACGTTTGGAATATGGAGAGATCCGGAAGCATTTTGAGCCTGTGAGGTGTTTCTGTTATCCAATCGACAGCATATCCTCTACTGGTAGTTCTTCGAATCTTCAGTTTTCACCTTCACTCTTCATATCTCTCTCTGTACTTGTACTCTACTACTACTATACTTCTCTAGAATGACCGAGCGTTCTCTCCGCTATCTGGTTTTCCTGCAGTCCCTGGCCCCGGCTGCTTCTTGACTGATTCCCTATTTTCCGCTCCGCCAGCGGACTTTTTCCTCCCGTCCTCTCCTCTGTCCATCTCCCTCTGATATCCTCCCTCTTACTACGGAGTACTCGTACTACCATAGCTTATCTGATCGGCTGTCTGCAGCCACACTGCAAACGCACACATAGACTGACAGATCCTCCGCTCTCCCAATTGGTCTGTGGCCACCAATCGCGGAGCCCTTCGGAGGATCTTTCATCGCATTCTCTATCTGCTGTCTCGCGATTACCTATCTATCTTATATCAATTCTATCTGTCTATTCATCCCTCTATCTCTCCCTTGTCAGCCAGAATGGCAGCCGTTATCGCGCTCCAGTCGTCCTCCGCGGCTGGTCCGGCGGCCCCGTCTTTCCAGCAACCACAACAGCCCCAGTCTCAGCCTCATTCTCCGGATTCGCAACCATCGCATCGCCATCGTCTATCTCGTGCCCAACAGCATCAGGACGGACCTCCGTCAACGCCATTGTCCCCGGTCTCCTCATCGACCCTAACTGCCTCCGCTGCCCGTGCTCCCGGCCGGGATGGACCCAGTTGTGACGCTTGTCTCCGCCGAAAGAGCCGCTGTGCAATGAACGAAATGGTCAAAAAATGCTATTCCTGTGACTTTCACCGGCAGGAGTGCACCTTTAACCTTTCCTCCGGCGCCTCTCGTCCCAACACCGCGCAACCCCTGTCCAAGAAACGGAAGCTTGAGGACTCGGTCCCGGAGGATGCTGAGTCTGTCAAGAGGTATGTTCACCGATCTCGGACGCACCAATCATATGTTCTTCTATGCTAAACGTCGAATCCTCCCACAGACCATCGACAGTTGCTTCCACAAAACAAGGCCTGGGTCATTATCTGGTCCCCGGTTTCTTTGACCAATCCATCCAATATATTGGCTTGACCACCGAGTTTGAACCCGCCTTGCTGGACCACGTTCCCTTGGATCAGAACAACGAAGGCATTGTATCCAACTTTCGTCTGCGGAAGCTGGGTGACGATACTTATATCCGTGTCCGGAACACGATGCCTGACTCGGTCTCGGTCGATGCCATCGAGAGCCTGGTAGCTCCTTATGGCGCTACCTTGATTGAGAAGTTCTTCGAATATGTCCACCCTACGTTTCCTATCCTCATGGAGGATACCTTTCGCCAAACATACCGCACCCGAAAGAACCTGTCGCCACTCTTGCTGGCTGCTGTTTATGTCTTGACGCTCAAGTTCGTGGACATGCCAGCGTCGCAATCCGTTCGACGTCCCGACGTTGCAAGTCTGGAAAGCACCGCCCTTAAACTACTGACAGAGTCGCTTCCCCGGGCCACGGTGGCCACCATTCAGGCCGGTCTTCTTCTCATGGAGAAATCGACCGTGGCGACCAGAGCGTTGAACGCACAGTTGGTGACGGCTGGGTTTGAATTGGGTCTACATCAGGACTGCACCCATTGGAGAATGGACACCTGGGAGAAGGGCCTTCGGAAACGTCTGGCCTGGGCATTGTATATGCAGGACAAGTGGTCTTCCCTTGTTCACGGACGCCCGTCGCACATTTTTGCTTGGAATTGGACGGTCAAGGACCTGGTGGAACAGGACTTTATCGACGCGTTCCACGCGGATACGAACCAGGACGATACTTCTGTTGGGCACGGACCGCTGTATTTCTGTCATATGGTGGCTTTGACCACCATCCTCTCGGACATCCTGGATCGATTCTACACCCTACAGGCCATTGAGGATTTCAAGGCCTCTGGCGGAAACCGAACTCGCATGATTCTTGAACGAGCCAAGCCCGCGCAGATTCGCCTGAAAGAATGGTTTGGTCGCCTGCCCCCGCAACTCAAGATGGATACGAGCGGTGATTTATTCGACACCATTACGGAAGAAAACGCCCGCAATGGAGCTTTGCACCTGTCCTATTTTGCCACTGAAATTACCCTGCACCGATGCATCATTCGATCCCTGTCTCCCGAAACCGCTGATGCCTACCTGTCCCACATTTGCCGCTCCGCTGCCAAAACGCGTCTGATCTCCGCCATGGACTTTGTCAACCGACTGCGTCCTGCCCACCTCCGATCCTTCTGGCCCTCTGCGTCGCGTCACAATTTCACTCTCATCGGCTCATTTGGCATCCTCCTGCGCGTGACTGCGCCTACAAAGGAGGAATCCGAGTTCTATCGCCTCCGACTCTGCGAATACCGCTGGACGTTGAGCGTCAGCAGGAAGAACGCAGAGTTCCTCGACTTCTCCCTTGACAGTCTAGACAACGCCACCAACCTCGACCGATACGTCCCTGACAAACCCGCCATCGACGAATTGATGCACAGCGCCGTCAAGCCGACCATCACATCTCGTCCGGTTCCAATCATCGCACTCGATGACCCCGACCCGATGCTCGAAGCTGGAGGCACCTCGTCTGTGATTTCCGGACTAGCTTCACCGGCGACATCGGTCAGTGACGAGAGTTTACGAGATACCCCAATTCCGCCATTATAAGGGAGGCTCCGCTTTACCTCCCTGTTTGTTACTTGCGGTTTACGAATTTCCTTATATCCACGCCTACTTATGACTCGCATATAATATGGTCCGTCCGACGTTTATTTAAAGGACCAGATTTTTTGACAATTCTCGATGATACGCAATACGCGAAATGATGATTCCCGCATGATTATGTACATACTATACTGCTGTTTCGGTGTTGGCTTGGACATAGATTGTATTGATTGATTGATTGGACTGAAGCAAGGAGCAAGGAGCTTAGGATAGAAGTTTACTCTTTTTTTTTTTTTTTTTTTGAACTATACAATTATCTCTCAATAGCACCTTCGTGAGTAGTAGCACTCTTAGGAACCACACGTTTGTACATATTCCGCCGTGTCCTGAGGCATTAACGTTCCAAATGAGGAATAGTGGATTGGCCTTGCCGTTATCGCCAAAACAACCGCATCGCAGACTGACTGGGCCAACAGCTACACGATGGCACCTCGCAACCGCCCTCGACCGCGAATCACCTGGTGGATGCGTATTCGCCGTTTCTTCTACACATTCGAAACTCCCCTCCGTCTACGCGCCAGCCTTACGCGTCTCAACCACCGACATAAACGACCATTTCTCGCTCTACTTCGTCTTTTTATACCACTACCAACATGGCACTTTCCCGTCCCAGAGCCAGTACCTCTCAAAATTATGCTAAATAACATCCCACTTCTCCAGTCTAGACTGGCCTTTGCAGACATCACCAACATGTGCAACGTCCCGATTTGGCGCGCAAGAGATACCCCTCTTCGATCCTTGTACCGGATCTACGAGGCCATGGTTGCGCGCGAGTACTACGCCATCGGCCCAGAGGTGGAATACTTTTGGTATCAGAACCGGCAGTCATGGGCTATCCAGCGTCTTGCAGACCCGTGCGATGAGGATCCGGTTCGGTACGCTCTTCTTGCTTGTATCGCTGAGGAACTTGCCAGGGCATTTAACTGGCGATTGGGTCTGGGGATGCGGCGGGATAAGAGCAAGCACGTTTACCGGAAAACGCTTGATGAGGAACTTCCGCCGTTTACGCCGGAGACTGCGCCTTCTTGGACTAAGACTGTTCCTGCGTTTGATGTTGAGTTGATCGCAGACTTGCCGGGTGATTTTTTGGATTCATCAGGGAGACTGGTTCTTGAAGCAGGGGGAAGGAATTCTGCATTTGCAGAAAGGAATGTCATTACTGACACAGGCCACTTTTACACGATCTAATAACGATCGGGTTGCTATCTGCAATCTAGGTGAAAGCGTCCTCATTATACATGTTGCGATAAACCGCAGCAATTTCATCCATCGTAAAGTCATCGGGTGGCATCTCAGTGGAACATATATTTGACGACTGAATGTACTCCCTCTTCAGTGGGCCTCTATTCTGCTCCCTCAGATACTTCAGCAGTGCAAGAGTGTCATCCATATCCGACCCCCGCTTGCTATGCTGCATATCGTTATGAATGCGCCTCAGTTTCCGTTCCAGCGCCCACTCCAACGGGACAGCAAGAATGCGTAAATTCGCACCCTCCCACAGGACAATGTTCTGTTCTTCTGCCCTTTCAAACAACTGCACTCTGGACCTGTCAGGGACGAAAAAAGCCATTTCCTCATTCATCCAGTTATCGCTAAAATGCAGGTGCTTTGTCGCGTTTATGATAGCAGTGCGCAATGGCTCCTTGACGTCGTTGTCGTGTGCCCATTCGGGTTCCAGGAGATAGTCAAGGTCTCCTGTGCTTTCTCTGTTTCGCAGGAAATTGACGGCCAGGAACCCCCCTGCGGAAAGTAAGGTGATGGGTGCGAAGGCGAGAAGCCACTCGCTTTTGCCGATTTCGTCGTCTAGAACTTCAAGGCCTGTATGTAGGACGGGTAGTACCTATCTTAGCTACAATATTCTCTCTTCGGTTCTAGAATTCCTTTCTTGCCTTTCTTGAAATCATCAGCGTTGAAACGCTGTTTTATCTCGTCCATTCTCCTAGACAGGGAGGGGACTATTTGATGCGCTGTGAAGTTAGAGAAATTTGTAACTACCCCGCCGTTTATCCACCAAGTCAAAACGCGTGACAATAGAATTGCCTCTTATGCAAGCAACACCCATACATCTTCCACTTGCATTGCCACATCTCTGAGCATTCCATCATACATACTTTGTACATAAGCTCTGATTCCGAATTGGTCAAGTTCAGTGGCACGGTGACGGTCCGTCGGCAAAGAAAAGTGTGGGGACCGCTTCCGACGCACCTCACGTCAACCACCGATTAACAACACTTCTATTCTAGAAAGCACCGTATCAGTATGCAACTAATTGATTAATTGATGTTTCCACATGAAAGCTATAATCTTTCTCAGCGAAAATGAACAGTGACCCCCCACGAACCCGCGCCATCCGTCGACGTCCGCCCCGGGCCTCTCGGGCTTGCGAGACCTGTCGGGCTCGGAAGACAAAAGTATATATCCATTCTAAAATTCGACAGAATTTGGAAACTAACTGTCTCAGTGCGATCAAGCTCAGCCGTGCTCCTACTGCGCTTGTATGTCTTTCCCAACACCATCCATATAATGGTGCGCACATAGAACCCGAGACGTATTGCTTATGCTTATTTCGAAGACCATTGTCTTGACTGTATTTATAGAACTGGTACAAATCAGAGCACAGCGACAACGGAAAAGCGACAGAGTCATATCAATCAGGCCCAACAGTAAGTCCCACTTCTCAATCAGCTGTCCGGTCTATAACTAAAGTTAATCCAGAGGCAGGAGTAGTGAAAGTCGGCCGTCACCATGGCCGGGAGCAAACCAAAATGCCCAACTCCCCCAAGGAAGAGAAAGACACTCCCCAGACGCGTTTCTAGATGGCTCACGCATATCCCGTGCAAGTGGGAGTGGGTTGCAACGAAACCATGCAACCACGCCAACAACGCATAGCGGAACCGACAACTGCAATGATGATTCCATCGATGGTTTGTATTTGCTCTCTATATCCATGCCATATTGCCATGCTGATGAGAAAGATACTCCGTTGTGCGACTCTGCATCAAGGGATGGTTTGAGCGGTATCAATATTCATACGAACGGGACCGAGTTTTATGGGAATTCTTCGAATCTGGCATTTTTGGGTAATTTGTATGCGCGTGCACGAAACCATGCAGGGAACAGTGCTTCGCATGGCCCCGGTGAGCTCCATTCGATGGCTGGTCCATTGCAGTCTGAAACACGGCCATACACAGAGAATACGTTTAGAAATAGCACGAAACCTACGGACAGGACGCAATTATCGATCGTTAATCTGCTATACAATCCGAGCTACCCAAACCATTCCCCTTCCCAGTCACCATGGGAATCTGAAAGAGACAAGGATAAAACCGTACAAACAGATAACCCGGAAACTCCCTCAAATAACATAATCTTGGGTAAGCCAACGCCCCAATAACCAAAAGCAACCCAACTAACACCAAGAAGGCAGCGGCATAGCCCCCGTAAACCATCTCCCTGCCGAATACCAACTCGAAATCGAAAAGATTTTCATCAGCAGCTACTTCTCCAACAAACACTACATCCATCCCATGCTTTGCAAATCGTCATTCCTCCGCCACTGCGAACGCGAAGCATTCAACCTCTCCAGACGGCATTCGTTTGCTCGTGGATCCTCGAACTTTGCAGGCTTATATTTTGCAGTTGTTGCGTTGGGTGCTATTAACGCTAGCCCTGATGAAACGTCGCTGCTGGATCATTACTGTACGTATACACCGGATCCCAGGAGACCGGGAACAGGGAGCGTGGGTGGTTGTTCGGCATTGGATTTTGCGAATTACTACTTTGGGGCTGCAAAGAGGGCATTGGGGGATGTGTTTGAGAGTTGTTCGTTGGAGAGTGCACAGGCGCTTATGCTTTTGGTACGCTCTGTCCCTTGTTGCGGAGTGTTTTGTGTGCTGACGATGATAGAATGTGTTTTGTCAGAATGCGTTGCGGCCTCATAGCTGCTTCATGTATAGTGGGATGGCTGTTAGGATGGCGGTGGCTATAGGGTTGGCTTCGGGCATGTCGGCTTTGCCTGCTGATATACGGAAAGAGGGGAAAAGGACATGGTGGTGAGTGAACTAGACTTCAGTGTAGTTGAGTAAGCTAACCACACGCAGGTGCATATATTCGCATGAAGTGTACGTCCTTTCTACTAATTTAAATAGAGCAAACTAACCAAAACAGAGAAATGTGCTGCTCCTCCGGCCGTCTAGACAGCATGAAAGACCTCGACTACTACCAAGTTCCTCTTCCAACGCTAAAGGTATCTTCCCATAAAAACTAAGCCACCAAAAAAAAAAAAAAAAACCCCCTGACAAATAAAGACAACACCAGGCCATGAACAGGACCCTGACGCAGAAGAAAACGATGTTGCCATGATCCCCGTAATAGTAGCACTAGCGCAGATCATGACCGAAGCATCGCACCACCTGTACCATTCGAATAAACGCAGTATGCATGAGAGGTCGCGTATCGCGATGGACCTTGACACCAGATTGTTGAGGTGGAAGGAAGGTTTGCCGGCGTTTTTGGACGTTGATGCGGCGTCGTTGAATGATTCCGAGTGGGCTTTTAAACAGAAGTTGGTTTTGAGGTTGAGTGAGTGGCTTTTTGCGGTCAATTGATTGATTGTGCAGAAGGATTGCTGATGAAATGGGATAGGGTTTTATAATACGCGGATTCTTATACACCGGCCATTTTTGGTAGCGTCAACTTCAACGTCGACATTAACCTCCGCCACAGAATCAATCCCCTACCTCAACCACATCCACCTCTGCCTCGCAGCCGCCCGATCAAGCATCCAGATGCAATACGAATCCTTCCTCCACCGCATCTACATCAGAACCTGGTACCCTCCCCATAATCCCGCCATCCCCCTCATACTCCTTCACTAACGCTAATAAAACAAAGGTGGTACAACACAACCTACGCCCTCTACAGCTCCATGATTCTCTTGCACCTGATCCTAGCAGGCGTCCCTGATATACCTGAGGAAGAATTGTTGAAAGATGTCGAGAAGTCGTTGGATATATTCGAGTCGATGGGAGGTGTTGTTGTGGCGAGGCGATGCGCGGAGATGATCCGGGAGGTGTTGGATGTTACAAGGGAGTATTTGAGGAGGAGGGGACCGTCAATGGCCAGGCCACAGTCCCAACAGCAACAGCAGATGCAGATACAGCCAACGTCGCCATCTTTGGTTTTGGGATCTGGGACTGGGCCGGTAATGGCGGATGAGTCCCCAACACTACGTTACACCGATACAAACGTCAACACTAGCACTCTCAACAACAACTACAACTTCCACTCGCATCCGCAGACTTCAATAACAGATTTATCACCTACATCCCCCGACGAGAACTTCTTTTTTTCGTTATTCGGGCAGGAATTCCAGCCCGATACCAGGGCAGAGATTCTGGCGAATTTGATCGATCCGATGATTCTGGGGGATTTTGCATTTGGAGGTGGGATGGAGTAGATGCATTTATGGGGGTTTCTTTTCTGGATGTGATCATGTTGTTTGATAGACACTATACATCGGGGCTAGGATGTTGGTTTCTGTTTATATTGAAGCCAGTTGATACTAGAGTAGCATTATGCAATCATCCACATCGCGTAAAGCAAGTCCATCAGGAATGGTCTTCAGGAGTCACATCCTAAGACCGGATCGTTTCTTTGTCATTATCAATTGTAACTTGTCCGTCTCTTTGCACGCTTCGTGGATTCGATTACTGGAAATTCTCTTCCTGATTGAAGTCATTGAAATCGGAATCGGGATCGGGATCAGGGTAGAGTGCCTGACGCAGGATTCGTGCTTGTACTAGGCCTAGGTCCACGCTGGATCAGACTTACAAAGAATTCGACATGGGTTTCATCACGGAATGCTTCCACAGTCGTTTTCAATTATTTTTTCGTCTTTGACCAGTTAGCTTGAATAAGTTCACCACATTGACAACTGGATGGCGATTATCAATCATTCTTTTGTCCTCTTAACGATTTTTGAACGCACCTCACGGTGAAGTCAGGTATTTCTGTCCAGGATCATTTTCGTGGACAGAAATATGTATTCAGTGTCCGCGTCAGAACCTCTGTCGATGGGCCTGAGGATTGTCAGAAGCGTATCACAATAATTGATTGGTTGGTAATTAGCTCAAGTCCAGAATTGAGATAAAGACCACTTCTAGGGGATATCATTTTTATATCAGCGTATCTGATGATCCTGAGGATTATATGCTCCAAGAACCCGTGTATTCGTGCACGATTGTGAGTGCTCTACCTCATCCCTCTTTGCCGCAAGGAATGCGCTCGGGGTACTAATAGGCGACGGATGTGGTGTAGACAAGAGCATTAGTGAAAGCTAGACTCCAGGTCCTTGCCATTTGGTTAAACTCTTCTCAGCCCAATTTTCGCCCGTACCCCTGGTAGACGGGTCTGACGAAAGATCCGGAGCGTGGAGTGAGGCCTGGGAGCTATCTTTTCCAGTTCATTTGCCGTAGCCCGTATCTTTTCTTTAACTTTTTCTGAAAGTGGAAATCCACGTCTTAGATTATGT
The DNA here is from genome assembly GCA_025802115.2 of Bertia moriformis. NCBI lineage: Eukaryota > Fungi > Ascomycota > Sordariomycetes > Coronophorales > Bertiaceae > Bertia > Bertia moriformis. The sequence continues at coordinate 19,939 of JAOYNC020139399.1, forward strand.
GGTGGCTTGCGTATCTTTGAGTAGTTTGTGTTCTCGGATGTTCTGGATGTGAGATAGAACTTAATCTCATCTGACTCTTGTATTCAAGAAGTTCTGCGCTTTAAGAGCCACGGGAACCTGGTCAACATCAGTTATTCTGACTGTTACAATCACGCCCATTTCGCTGGATATTTGACATGTGGTAAACCATTATCAGAACCAAAGGCGGACATTCCTACAGTCTGTATAAATAGCCAAACTTTTATCGTAAGATTTGGCCATTCGCCAAACCAGCCTTGAGCGCAGGCGCAGCACGCACATGTGTACCTGCTTGTGATTGGTGACTTGACTTGGGCTGAGCCAAATCGTGGGTCTATGATCGCTCTGTACCTTGAAACTGTTGGTTACAATTTCGTCCGGCATCGCATCAGAGATGGTGACTATTTTGATAAAGATTGCTTCTGCAGCGCCTTCAATATAGATCTTAGAAAGTAACCTTGTTCAGGGTCAGGACAATTGGACTTCACGAAGGAGCGCCTCTGGATTAATACCACTTGTGGGTCGACATCATTACCCGATAACTGGACGGACATACTAAAAACCACACAATTCGCGTACATTCCCATCGAAGATTGGCACTGGTCCATGTGTGTCGCGGATATGCCGAAGCAGGTGATTGAGCTTACTGATCATTGTGCAACCGATGCTTGTGAGCTCGACTCAAGTGGATACTGCAAAGTCAAGCGCGCGGTTGATAGGGCTTGCTTTTGCCGCGATATCAGCTACGATTCCTGCGGAGGTTCGTGCCAGATATTCGAGACCCGAATAGACTATATCAAGTGGCTCCACGATCTTTGTGACAATGTGCAGGACTGGCACGATCTGCCAGATAATTGGCGTCAATTAGTCGCCCCTACCCCTATAGACATGATTTTATGGCGATGGACTATCAAGCAATCCAACGATTCAGACATTGTCTATACACCCGTTTGGGATACACCAGGGCAACGAAAACATGTGCCTCGAATGAGTGGAAGCTCGGAAGCCTTGCTCTAGTCAATATAGCTACTTTTCTTGCAGAATTTCTCAGCCAGAGAAGAAGCATACATTTAATCGCACGCGGCTTTCTATGGCACTCGCACCCGTGGTGTTGGTTTTCAAGGGGACTTTAATTGCCGTTTTACAACTCCCTGCAAACTGGTTCAATGTTTTTATTTTATTCTTTTTTGCTCAGAAAACTCCTGGCTATGAGAACATTTTCATTATTTAATTGATGCTCCTCTGGTGCTCAATGTCTCGGCTTACTTGGCTGATGATTTTGCTGATTGGTGTACAACCCTTCAGAGTAATGGAAATCTCCACGGCCGCGTCTTCGTTTTTTGCGGAAATGATCCTCCAGTCTCTATCATCATATTACATGGTTATGACCGTCAATTATGGTTGAGAACACAACTTCTACCTTGGGGATTATTATTATTATTATTATAGTTCATACACGCATCTGTCAGCCCTGTAGGCCGAGTGGCGGCAGATCCTGCGGGG
>JAOYNC020139502.1:0-21429 GCA_025802115.2 Bertia moriformis
CATTTAAATACCATATAAGGGGGGCGGGTGCGTCACTCGCTTGTGTGCGTCACTCGCTTGTGAAATACGTTAGTTACACACCAAAAGACACTCGTTCTGATTAATGGCTTGGCATTATCTCCTGACTAACTGAGCGGACTGAAGTTTCCCCGATGTCGGAAAAATATGGAAGAGTCCATCTAAATGTCGTGTCTAATTGATGCGGTAAAGAATGGTCATTGTCTGTTCGACGGCTAAAATTAACACGCCGTAGACAAACTGTTGCCTTTCTCAGTGATCTGGTGCTGAAATTGGGCTAATTGAGTTGATTCCCTTGATCCGGTGTTTTCTTCCCCTTTATCATCCCTTCTGTTCTTAATGTGAAAGATGAAGTCGTGGGCTTGTGATTCCTGCTACAAAAGAAAGGTGATTCTGGACTATCTTCTTGATGCATCAATAATGCTAATGTGGAGGTGGGGTTAGATAAAGTGCAACACTGCGAGACCACGTTGTAGCTGGTGCGTCCATTACAATGTTTCATGTACCTTTTCTCGCTCTCAGAAGCCGCGAAAGAACCAGGCAGTGAATTGGTAAACATGGAATTTACCTACCTCTTTACCAGGCAGAGGAATCGCTAACAGCTTGGCTCGCTCTAGGCTACAAGCGGAGCCTTGCGTCGCCAAGCGAATTGATAAAGTTGAGAAGTTTCTCGTCGGCAGTCTCGCCATGGACCATGGTATGTGAACTGTGAACATCGGGCTTGAAACTTTCTTTTCCTTTTGCTGACAGTTTCATTTGCAATGCCGAGAAGAAGCCACACTACACGATCAACACATGGTACCATTTCCAAACCGTGGTCTTGAACTCATCAGCTCGTATAACGGAATACCATTTTTCTCTTCCAGGGGCCAGGAATGGGTGGAATCCTGTACTGGACAGAAGCTTTCTGTTAATCAATTACATGGTTCTATCCCTCCATGGCAAAACGAGCGAAGTTGGTGGCCAGATCCATCTCTGCGACACCCAGTTCAGCTACCAGATCTTAGCACCGCCGAGGAGTATACGGCAATTTACCAAACTTCGCCCGTGGGCCTTGTATTCCCTTTGGTCGATCCCACTTTGCATTTGAAAACGATTAGCACTGTATATCATCCCATACAGGCGAGATGTTCCGATGGTATAGAAAACAAAAAAGCTGGTAAAGCTTGTGTCTATGCTTTCCTTGCATTTTGCTCTGCCATTAATCTGGGAAAGACACCGCGAAACTCTGTTGATGGCGAGGCATATGCGGCAGAGGCACGAAGGCTGCTCCCAGAAGTTCTGCGGGAGACACCAACTTTGGATGGCCTGCAGAGCCTGCTCATGCTGGTGAATTCTGCTGCTTAGCAAGGCAATACTCATAAGCAGATAATCATGGGATTCTAAGAAAATGAATGCTGACTGCAAAAATCGTTAGTCCCTTTACTATACACTCTCTGGTGAAACTCGATTGGTAGATTTCCTCATTGGCAATGCTGCACGATTGATCTTCCTGCTTGGGGGTAATTACTGTTCTAAAGCCACAGACCCTACAACATCATCACCGGATTTATCAGATATATATCTATTATCCCGGGCAAATTCACACCTCCGGAATCTGTTCTGGACTTGCTACGCAATCGATAAAGAGTTATTTCTGCGAACCGGTCGCCCTCCATCTCTCGGAGATGATGACTGTGATCTCACCTTTCCTATGGGGTATGGAACCTCCACGTCGGCAGAAAATATGCCACCTCTGCCGTCTGGGGGCGCAGAAGCGAAAGCTTTGCTGTTCCCCACTGATCTCAATTTGAGCAAAATCATATCAAGAATATACCGCACACTTTATTCGGCAAGTGCGTTGAGAAAATCAGACGCCGAACTTTTGAAGACTATCCGGGAATTGGACGGAGATTTAGAGGAGTGGAAAGGCTGTCTCTCGGCATCCGACATGCTGATAGCCTCCCTTCCAAACAAAGCACAATCAGAATCTGTGATTGATGTCCGCTACATTATGCTACGGTTACAATATCACCACTGTGCAGCTTTGATCCATCAAGCCAGCCATCGGTGCAAAGCGGGGATCGGAGACTTTAGAGGGATGGGAGATGGTATCTGTCTCAGTCAAGAACTGTCTCTCGAAGCTAGTCGGACTTTAATTCTCTTTCTGCAAGCCGCCAAACGTGCTCTCCCAGGGGAATTCTTTTGGTATGTCTATATTTTGATGATTATATGATTTGATCTCCAGCTCATCAATTCTACAGGTTTGTCCTTTTTTATCCAGTGTCCGCTTTATCTGCAATCTTCTGCAATCTCCTCCAATCTCCTCGAGCCCTCGAAAGAGCTAAAGATTTGAAATTGCTGAGCAACGCTTCTCTCTGCTTAAGGAGAGAACTGACCGTTCATCCGCCTCATAATACTGCGGTAAAGGCCGCTCTGGATTACATTATAGAATTGAATAAGATCGCGCGTTGTGCCACTTCCGATGTTGGCACGGAATATGCTCAATCAGTTTCTACGGGGCCCTTGCTAGCTCATAATTATGTTCAATAAAGAAACCTAACAGGCTTCATGCGAAGAGTTGCCTCAAGGTGTTACCGCGTTGATAATGAGTTCACATCAAGATAGCACCAATTTCAAGCCAACGAACTTCTTAGGACCTACAAACAATGACGAGAAAGTGGGGCTTCAATGAATTAACAAAAATGAATAGTATGATTTCTGTATGTTGAAAATACCTCACAACACAAAAAGATGCCGCTGTGTATATTGCCATGGCCCTCAACGCTGAAACACATGTAGACCTGCCGTCTTAAGCATCACCGAACTTATATTTCGGGGTTTTGTTGCAGAAATTCTTCCAGACTCGTGGTCTTGACATCCGGAAAGCGGTCATTGTCTAAGTTGCGTAGAGCAACCGAGCCATTGATGGTATACAGCTGATAAAAATAACCAATATACTCCCAAAACGTCAGCAGGGAACCTTGGAGGCGGGCTCTCAGAGCAGTGCTCTCGAGATCTTCCAAAGAACCTTTCTCGATCACTTGCACTGCTGATCCTCGAACTTGTTCGTATGTGGCCTTGATTTCGCGAAGGCTATGACAGCCTGATCGAACCGAATAAAATCCACCCTGGGGTGCCTCCGGGGACTCAATGACAGCAACGCTAAACTTCGCCGCGTCCTCTTCGGTCGTCCAATCAAATTTCTCCCGGCCTGTTCCAAAGACATCGATTGATTTCGCGGCCGGGTCCCAAATGCCATGATTCTTGGGCGAGAGATCACCGTGCCCGGGCACCGAGAAGAAAACTTCCGCCAGAACTCCAGTAAGAACCCAAATTGGCTTTATAGTTGATGTTATGGCAGCTTGTTGGCGGAAGGAATGGAACGGATTCCAGCTTTCGTGATCTCCAAATTCCACAAACCGCCAGTCTGCGTTCCAGCTTGCAGCCAAGTATATCTGTGGACTATGTTAACAGTTGCAGGAGATATCTAACGAGGGATCTAGCTCGGCGGATTCATACCTTAATATTGGCGCGCTCGGCTGCTCGTAGGAGGAGAAGATTGCCATCAAGCGCCAGCTCTGGCCGACCAGAATAGGCACAGACGACCGCATCAACACCAATCATCGCTTGGTCGAGTGCAGGAATATCATAGTATGATGAAGTGACAACAAAACTTTCTAGCTGGCCAGCAACGCTGGTATTTAGCTTTCCAAGAGATCTTCCCAGGCCTCGGACCTGGTGCCCTTTGTGAAGAGCTACTCGGGCGATATGTTGCCCAAGGTTACCTGTAACTCCAGCGATGAGGATCAACATGATAAAGAAGATAATAGTAGGTAGAGTCTGGGTTGAAGAAGCCTGATATGATAGAAAAAAACATAAATTGGATTTGGTCGCAATGAGTGGAATGGGGACGGGGAATTTATACATACCTTAGGCCTTAGCATTTCATACTTTGAAATTGCTGGCCATCGACTATATTGTCCGCAAGCCAAGACGGAGGCTCGGCCTCGGCTTGCAATGAGAAAACCCTAAGCATCACCGTCTTGACTATAGTGAAAGTGGCCAATCGGCTAGTTCAGATATTTCCACCAAGGCTCATATTTACTGAGCCTTACCAATCAGTTATATGACGGATGCCAAGACGGAAGGCCAAGACGGAGGCTCGGTCTCGGCTTCATGTTTTCAAGTGGGCCATCATTCATCAAAGCTAATTGAGAGTATACCCTTCTACAAGTTTTATTCAAAAGTTCTTGTGAAAGCCTTGTACAGCGGCAAAAGCACTGCCGAATCTAAAATGGATATTGTGGATCAAAATCGGCTGGGCATGATGGCTACGGCCCTAGACAAATACCTTATAAACTACAAGGCACATCCGTTCAATTCAAATGTTGATCACATTCTCATATCTTTGGTCTTTCGTTAAGTGTTTTCGACATGACCTGTTATACTTCAAGCTCAGATCCGTTGTGTGAAAAACTTTCCGGGGAGACCACTATCGCTTTACTTAACGCATCCTCTCGCACCTCAAAGTACATAATCCAACATGCACTCGCAGCCAATATTAACATTCGCGCCATTGTGCGATCAGCCACACGTTTTGGAACTGAGAACTGTGAAAATCAATTATTGAAAGTGCATCAGCTTGATGATTTCCAAGACGTGGATTCTCTAAGGGATCTTCTTGCAAATGTGGATACCATTTTCATCACGCTGGCTAGTTCCTCCCATGAAAACACAACCCTGTACCAGGATGTCATACAGACTGTTGTTGCGGCGATTCGTTCTTTAGCCGCGGAGCAACAGAAATCCCCAGCTGCTGCCGGACACGTCGGGGCAACGGATCCTTTCCTTGTCCTCCTCTCATCCGATATCCTCTCCCCACTCTTACACGACAATGCAGCCATCAAGAGTAGCACTCAACATGGCTTGACCCCTTTACAATCCTTCTTGAGAAAGCATGTGGTCAGGTACATGTACGACGACCTAAGCCGAGCTCAGGACTACCTGGAAAAACAATCCACTTGGTTGGACTGGACTGTTGTCACACCTGGTCAGATTCTAGATGTGGCAGAGTCCCCAGAAGCCAACAATGAGTGGACAATATCTTCGACACAGACCCCCACGACACCCATAAGTTACAACAGGCTCGCCGCTGCAATGCTCTCAATTGCTAGCGGCCAATCCCATTGGAACCACAAGTACGTGTCGCCTCTGGCGAATACTCCTATCCGCTTCCAGCTTAGCGACTTCAGCACGCTTCGATCAGTTTTTCTCCTGTGGTTCAGATCACAGATCCTCAAGCCTGTGTTGCGATATTCAACCATCTTTATGTTAGGCGCACTTTGTACCACATGCTTTGCCCCTTGGAGGACTCTCGAGTGATTGGGATATGTGTACAACGGGTTGGTCAAATCATCCCCTTCTCGTACACCCTAGTTGAAGGTATTCTTTCTTGACGATGTGCAATTATTTGACAGAAATTTATCGTAAATTTATACCGATTGATAACTTGAATCTTGTAACACGGCTTCGGCTGCTTTATGATAATGAAAAGGGATACTCGTTTGCCAGAAGATTTAGATAAATAAGAGCGCCTAGCATCTTCTTCCCGATAGTCCTAACAACAGCGAATGTAATGCACTAGCGCTTGGCATGTCGTTACATCCCCCTTGGTCTGTTGCCGTAGATCTGTATGGCTCAATCCTCTTGGGAAGAAGTCTATCTAACGGCTGTCTTGATCAGAATTTATCCGACAACAGCACATCATTGACCCCGATTGATGTCGATGGAATCCATGGTGCTCGTCGGATCTGGAAGAATAGCTTAGATCAAACCCCCAAATCGTCCGGGACTATATACAATCACTTTATCCATATCTCCACCCCTTCGCCAATCCGTCTACATTTCTCATAATGGCAAGGCGCCAATCAACACCAGCTTCAGAGCACTCGCATTCTGACAACAATGTCCGCAAGAGGGTACGCAAGGCATGTAATCGCTGTCGCCTGAAGAAGAGCAAGGTATAGGGGAAATCGACCAGCAATCCTACAACATGCACTGATCCGGACAGTTTAACGGATCCAGCCCTTGTTCGCGATGCCGTGTAGGTATTACCATCTGCATCTTTGGGCGACGAAAGAAGGCACATGGCAAAGTGTACCTCAAGGGGTGAGCTTATACTTAACTATTTGATGTGGAAAATATTCAGACTGACTCAATCCGCACGATAGATACATTGAAATGCTCGAGCAGCAAGATCTATGACGCACTAGCGCAGACATGCAGCACCAGGAGTCCTCTTGCAGCAGCTTCGATAGCCCGCATTTCCCCGTCGCATGCTCACCCTTTTCCTCGGATGCGTTTGCCTCCCACGCTCCCACGAAGCCGCCGACACCGCCAACGAATAACCCGTCGAAGCTCACGCCCATCAAAACAGAGCCGCAGATGCCCAATACCCAGCATTCCGCACAGTCCATGTCCATGTAGGGTATAATGAGCCCATTGTCTCTGCAGGATTCGCAACAGTGGTCCAGTAATGGATTCAATCCGTTTGGGATGGACCTGATTTCGACGGCCAATTACTTCAATTTGTCCTTTGAGAGCCAGCAGCTGTCGTTGCCCAAGTTGAATTTCCAAGTGCTTATGAGCTGCATATCGCATCGACCGTATCTAGATTCTAAGAACGACTACAACAATTTCAACCAGTTCTTGAATTCGAACCCCACGATATGACCTCGACTGCCAGTTCTCTCTACTTGGCGACGGTGCAGAAGCTGCTTAGACAGAGCAATGACTTGGTCTCTCGCTCAAGCGCGGCTGTTGTCTCGGATAGAGAAGCATCAATGGGACGCCGCGAGAAATTCATACTGAAAAGAGAAGGGACTGTGACTCGGGTATTTGACGCATCTCCGTCTATGAAAGGTTCGCAGATATGCTAGAAGTTTCGGCTTAAGGGCGATGAAAATATAGATGAACTGGTCGATTATCAATGTCAACTAGTTCCGTGCTTTTGAATTTGAGTGATTGTGAATATCTAGATTGTTAATATGTTTTGGCAATTTTGATTGTGGCTTATACTAGGAAGGCTAAAATCGAGGCTCAGTCTCGGGTTCACACATTTTCTCTTCCTATTAGATAATGTCATATATTATTCCACGTTAATGTGATCAACATTGGCAACTAGCTGCTGGCTAGATCGGACAATGATGCTTATTGATTGAACCATGCATACCACCTATGGAAGGAATGTGAATACAAAGGCCAAGACGGACGCCAAGACGGAGGCTTAACCTTAAAAAAAAAAAAAAAAAACTGTTGATTGGTTGATAAAGGAACAGGTCTTGCTACTATTTGGAGGGGAGTGTAGTAGTAGTAGTAGTAGTAGTAGTAGTAGTAGTAGACCTCTTATTCCTGTTGTAGCTGACTATATACATGTCGCTATGCAGGAGTGCTCGAAGCGCCGCTTCCGAGCTGTCAACAGCCAGCGCCAGCACTAAAGAAGAGGAGGTTTAGCCGACGGATTGGTTCCTCCGGCCACCGTCCCTGCGAAAAGAAGTATGCCAATGATCTATCAAAAGCTTAAACAAACATTGTCACGGGCTCGGAATAGAAGATAATAAAGAATCGATGTTCCTATCTAAGCTATTGTAGCCATCGATGAGAATATCGAATCTGGAGGGAAAGAAGAAGAGGGATCTATCTACAGGACGGAAAGGGGTTTTATCTGTAGGTTGTGTGGCTGCACTTGGTGCTTCCTTCGTTTGCCTGCATGGCAGCGTTTGTCGATATCGGCCACCAGGGCGATGTTGAGGTTCCGAGCCGTCACAAACATGAACCCAGCCGTATGCCCTCATCACCATCACTGTCCATCCTCTCACTGGGCCACCTGGCTTTGCTGCATCACCAGACTGTCGTATCACCGACCTCACCAGTTCCTCATCCTCATATACTCCCGTCGTTGGCTGCCCGGTCCTGGCAGTTATTGTATTCATTGGTCTCCTCCTGTGGCCACCACTATCCTGGCGTCATGACCACTATTCGCGCTGCTCTTCGTTTCCCACACTCAGTTACCCTGCACTGTGTTGTCCTCATTGGTTGTACCAAGCGCTCCCTCATCTACCACATTGAATTGGGAGAGCAGGCCCGTTTGGACCATGAAATCGGTGATAGCCACCGACGCCTTCGGCTCCAAAAGCAGCTCATCCATCCCCAGTGTCCGGGATATCTTTTTCGCCTCCAGTTTTCTCCACATCATTTTCCTTAGCTCTGTCAAAAGTGGACATGCCAGCAAGACATGTTGAGGTGTCTGGCTGCCCAGCCTGCACCCGCACCATGCGCTTTCTCTGACCCCAATGCGAGATAAGTAATGGCTCAGACCAATCCGTCCCGTGCGCATCTGCATCATTACTGATGCTGTGGCTTTCCGCAAGCCCTTCCAGTAACTCAGTACCTTCCTTGTTGGTGCCCTGACCAGCCGCTTTGTTGGCTTTCCCTCCGGCGCCTTTTCCCACATCTTCAGCCACTTTTGTGTGATGTCCCCCCGTATCTTCCGCTTGGCCGCTGATAGAGGGGAGTGAAGGAGTCGTCAGATGGAACTTATGGATCACACCCATTGAAAAAGAATACGAGCCAAATTCTTGACAGCTGTTACTGGCAGTTTCCTTCTACTACAGCTTCTTTTCCTTGGAAACCTTTCTTACCTCTATGGCACGCAATTCCAAACAACGGATCGGGTGCATAACTTCAATGTTCTGTTTGTGGACCACGACGGCGGGGTCGTTGGCCAATCGGTGCTAGCGGCATATCACTTGCTCAAGGGTTCTGGCTTTATCAGTGTCATCCAACACCCGATCAGCGATTATCCGACGGTCAAAGACGCTCGTGAGGTGGTTTGTAAGGGTACCTATTGGGGTGCGATCTATGTGAATGCCAATGCTTCCACCAGTCTCGCAGCGGCGCTCAGAAACGAGACTGCTGCTCTTGCCTACGAGAGCTCGGGTGCTGTGTCGTTGGTCTGGAATGGAGCGCGTTACAGTACTGCGGCTCAAGCTGAGGTATACATGGGCATGGAGGCTTTGATTTCCGCATCTAGCAGTTAGCAACCAGTCAACAAGTACTTAGTCAAAACTTATACATCAACATTGGGGGCAGTCTCTGGGCTCCATGAAGGAAAATCTTCCAAACTGAAAATTTCAGATTGAGAATCCGTAGTAATAAGAAGACTAAGTAGTTAGGAAGTACCTTCAAATCACATACAACTTGACGTATAAAAGAGAATTGAAATTGAAGTTCAGAGTAATGGGTATTGTATTTAAATGGCGGTTGTAAGTGTCATGCGTCCACGTTTTTGAGGTGGCGTGATCTGTGGACACGTGAAAATCGGTTACAAGATGCACTATGCCATTGGATTCACAGCTGCTATTGCATGTTCAAAAATGTGATGTTTGAGCCGATGAGCTAATGGGCCGTTCTAACCCTAACCTGCTCCCAGCCAACATCTTGTCAGTTGTCTCCTATCATGGCACTCGCTTCTAAAACCTTGAGCATCGCACACGCTATGGCACTACTATAAATTCTGTATATAAGGGATCTTTATACTGATTTGAAAACTTTATATTTATGCCTGGAGTGACATAGGAGATGTGTTATGCGTGTGGAGAGAAAACCTAAAATAGACATGAACATGCTATAAATATTATAGATTTTTAGCAAGTGAGTTAATAATATTGACTAAAATATATATACCTGCGTGTTCAGTTGATGAAATTATCTCTTCTCGCCGGTCGAGTTGGTCCATAGTAGCCATACAAGCCTAAATAAAGTCTTATACCCAAACACAGGTAGCGTAGACAGTGTAGATATTGTACTAATCGCGCTTATCTAAAAGAGGACTTCAGTTAATGATGGTTCATTATTTCTCACCTGTTTGCATAGTTTATTTGGCTGGCATGCCAGTATCAGATTCCCTAATCTGGACAACACGGACACGTTGAGTCGGCATTTTAGGTTGCAGACAGAATACGAGTACCTGTGAGATTGATGCGTAAATCCTGCTTTGATAATAATTTGAATGCAGAAGTTGGTGATTCTATGATCTCTATGGAGATCTGGCTGTGACATCTAATTACAATTGCAATAGTATGGGAGGATCGCCTGTAGATGGAAATTTCTATTCTTGATTGCATTGAAACATCGAAAAAGAGAAGAGTTCGGGCCATGCGTTTGACTTATGCACCTCTCCGATTTCCTCCACGTCCTCCACGCCCTTTGCGTCCTCCACGCTTCTTCTCAACCCCACCACGGTCTCCCTGACCGGCTCCAGGGCTTAGCATATCACGAGTCTTGCCACTAGGAGGTCCGCGCGATCTATTAACACTGCTTCCACTCCAGTCCTGTCCGCTGCCATAATTGAATCCAGGAACGCCCTTCAGACCCATCTTGCTAACGACCTTCTTGTCCATCGGTGGAGGTTCAGAGCACGCCATGCCTTTAACCGCCATCTCATTTGCGAGTTGAACAAGACCGGGCTTGTCGAGGCGAAGCTGCTTCATCAGGCCCGATCCGGCAAAGAAGCCTAGGAAAGATGAGTAGGCACGTTGTTTTACCTCCTCATCAACGTTGTACAGCGCCTTGGTGACGGCGTTGGCGCATGATGAAGCGTCCGCGTTGATAGCGTCGGTTTGAGGGTGAGGTTTGATAGGTAGGTGGCGATTGTTCTTCAAGAAGAAAGATTCGGCTTGTGTGAGGAGGATGATAGCGCGGCCGTCGTTTCCCGCGCGGGCTGTACGGCCGACACGATGAACGTATTGTTCGCCGTTCGATGGCAGACCGACTTGGATGACCAAGTCGACGTTAGGGAAATCCATGCCACGACCAATGACATCTGAAGCGAACATGATCCCGGATGCTGCCTCCTTGAATTGAGCGGTGGTTTTTGTGCGAGCGCTCTGGCTGAGCCTGGAATGAATCTCAAAGACCGTCAAAGGAGTTAAGCTCTGGGAAAACACTCGGGCGAAAATGGCAACCATGTTTGCAGTGACACCGAAGGCAATGATTTTGGAGTTGCTTTTGATTTCGAGCTTGAGAAGGGAGGCGAGTGTGGTGAAGGTGTCTGCCACGGACGGCATCAGCACGTGGTACTGGGGAACTCTCTCATGCGTTGGCGCTTCATTCTTCTCAATTTTTGAAATGTTAACATAACCTGGTTTCAGCACAACACTGACCACATCCTTGACTTTGGGTGGAACAGTGGCTGAGAAGCACATTCCTTGCCAGCCAGAGCTCTTTGGAGGAATGAGCTGGAGGATTCGCTTCACGTCAGCTAAAAATCCCGTCTCCAGCATCGTGTCGGCTTCGTCCAAAATCAGAGTTTGGATGCTAGACAGCTTCTCAGCCGTGGCTTTTTCAGAGAGGTAGTCTTTTAGCCGTCCAGGGGTTGCTACAAGAATCGACGGCGCCCCCTTCATGAAGCGTGAATGGGCAGATGCGCGAGCCGTTCCACCAACTGCAATATGGCATTCAAGAGGCGTTGCAAGTTGCGATGTGAGCTGGTTACACGACTTTGCAATTTGCTGGGCGAGCTCTCGCGTGGGAGTAATGATCAAGATGGCGACCTGGCCTCTTGGTGCCGAATGGCCTTGCAGTAGACAATGCAATGAGGGTAGCAGAAACGCAAGGGTCTTGCCAGTCCCAGTTTTGGCCTGGACGAGGCAGTCACTGCGCCAGTCGGGGAGTTCGGTCAAGACATGGTGCTGGACAGGTGTCATGAACTCGAACCCCATCATGTTGACGGCTTGAAGGAGTTTGGGATGCAGTTTCCCAGCCATCGTAGCGTATGGAGCGCCATCGTTGATTCCTGGACCTTGCATCAGTCGCTATTCAAGGAACGTGCAGGTATTTCTAGGTTGCTTGATGGAATTCAACACGTGGCAGCACTTGGTGAATTATCGTTGTTGACAGCAATATTTTATATCATTGATACAATCGCTACTCTCTAAGCAAAGCAGAAAGATACAGCCTGGTGGAAGTCAGTAGAATTAGTCTCCTCTTTGTTGAACCAATCTACAGAATAACGTTTACAACAAAAGCAGAGATTGTTGCCAAGAATGGGAGCTTTGTCAGCAAGAATATGAAATGCATAACTACCCTCAAATGGGCAGGTTAAAAAATTGTGTGTTCATATGATGACTAATCCGGGCCTTCCTACAGAACTGTTTAATACCCCAAGCACCCATTCATCCATCCTACCTCAAGGTAAGTCGGGTGGTTCATCTTGTACATGCAGCCAACAGCTTGCTTTTATACCTATGTCAGGGGTCCGAATAGTAGATACTAACGAACTGAATTCCTGTTGACTACTATGCTCGGTACGATGTCATAGGCACTATTCGGAGTGAATAGCGGGAGAATTCTGATTAACGCCTATTTATACAGTCTGGCGGCCTTTATTTAGCTAACAAGGGAAACCATTGCGAAGACAGAAGAGGTGTGACATGTATATCACAAGTATGCGTTGTTTTATAGTCAATCGGAGCGGCCAACATATACGGAAGTCAACAGTATCAAATTCCCTGCTACCTTGGAGTGATTAATGACCTGTCGCACGCTTGCATTGGCGGGTGTGCATACATTAGCCACGAAGTTATTTACCATGGCGCAGGCCGCTCTTGCTCCTGAAGCAGGCTGCACATAATGTGGTGCTATATGTGTACCAGCCCAAGGCCCATTTCGAGCCGAAGTTAGCACTTCACTCACATCCACATTTTCATTAACCTAAGAATGGAAAAGACTGACTGATAGCTCGGATCTATGGTCCTGAACAAACGCCTTTGCATGAGAATCTAGAAATACTTCATATTAGTTAATGCTGAAAACCAGGTCTTCCAGGCTAGTCTGACCTCCACGGAGACCTACGAATTGGCTGGCGTAATATGCGATGCATATGGATAGATATAGAATGTTAGCGCATAAAATGAGGAATCGAATATCTAGACGGTGTCTGTGTACGGTGCATTTTCCTTTACTTTGCTTGGCAATGCCGACTCTACACAGGCAGTATCTGATCGAAGACCAATCGTCCCGTGCTGCAGTACATTTCATTTCTTACTTGGACATGTAACTGCATTCACTGTCCATGGTAAATAGTGGCCGTTGACATGATTTGACAACCCACAGCTTGGATATATAGAAAAAGAGATACCCCTATTCAAATTCCCAAATAAAAGCAGAGGAGTCAACATTGACCGGCCACTTCATGATAGAGCTAGTTACCTGAAATCAGCTCTTGCACAGGCAAGCGGTTATTTATTATATCATTCGCATTCAAAAAGTCGGTGATGGAGATTCGATGCTCAGCGGCCGCCTCATCAGGTACAATCCCCGAGGCAACATGGCGCTTCACCAGCCTGGTCCGAGCGACCTCGCGGTCCACGTCAACGAACCAGGATTCATCCATAAGGGAAGCGGCCAAACTCCAAGGCTTGCGGTCAAGGTTGAGATAGAGGCCTTTAAAAACCACGACCCTGACACCTGGCGAGATGGCAATGTCGTCCGCCACGGGGTCTTTTACAGCATGATCAAAGCTGGGCGCATGGAGCGTGGGCGAGGTCGCAGTTATTGGCTCTCGTAGAGCTAGCACCAGTTCGTAAAATGCTTCCACATCAAACGTGAATGCGGCGCCTCGCCGATGAATGGCGATTGTAGGATCAGGCATTGTTGCCAGTTTTGCTCTCGATAGGTAGCCATCCATGGGGATGCAGACTGCGGACTCATTGTTGGTATTCTCTAGCTGGTTCACGCGCTCCACCACGGCAGCCGCCAGCGTTGTCTTTCCTGAGCCTGGGATGCCAGACACCCCGATCAGAACTCGACTGCTTGCATCTTTGCTTTTGCACAGTGCTAGGAAATTACTTGTTAGCGTGGTATTTGCTCATGATCTCCATCCCTCTTACCTTCAACCTTTTGTGCTAAGCGGTCGACATGGCCTAACGTCATCGGATTTGGAACAGTCATCGCGCCTAGCTTCTGTGTCTAACTCAACACCGTGTTGAATTTACCAATATTGCGGTTAGGGGGGGTACCCCAAGAGGCTGAATAATACCTCACTCACCCTTGTACAAGTCATAATACATTTGCAGTTGACGGAAAAGATCCGTCTACGTTGGGAAGCTGTCTGAATTAGTGCCTGTCATCAGCTCCAAAGCCGCATTCTGAGTGAGTGGATGTCGGCCCACCAGTAGTTCTCTTCCGAGGAATGTGGAGCTGGAAAGGGAAACATGGTGGGCCGCTATCCGACTGGGGTAACTCACTCTTCGACTCTGGAGAACTGCTGATGATATTACCCACCGTGACTAGTAAATGCGGGGTTACATAGAGAGCATAGTCACTCATGAAATGACATCCCCGTGTTTTTCTTTAGATTTAAACGGCCCGTTGACTTCCCAACAACTATGCACCATATTCAGGGCTTTCAATCGAATAGTTAAAAGATATCCTGTCCACAATGACCAGCACTGATGGAGCTCGCGATGTCCCTTGTGATGTTGGGGTTGATTATGTAGTACCACACGTCTCTGTCTGGAAGACTCGCCACCTCTGGAAGGCTTGCTTCTGTATCCTTGGGTTGACCTTGTTTTGTTTGTCTTGCCCCTAATCCTGCGAACGGGTCTTGACAGTCATTTCCTGTAAGTATTCCTCCATGATAGTTAATCCTTGTTCGTAAAACTAATCCGTACGGGATCGCTGTTCTCAATGTGTAGCTCGAATGGTATAGTGTAAAACCAAGACTGTCGGCTAGCTGCTAGTTCCATGGCATTGGCACCATAAAAATTGGGATATATGCTTTCAACAGTTGACAAAGCAACAAAATTGAGCTCGTGAACAAATTTCTGGTAGCAGAATCGTGCTCAAAAGCATTGGTAGGTCGAAGGCCGCAGGAGATCCATCATTGTCACCTCTCCATCTTCAAGCGCACTCACTTAGCATTCTATCTTTTTAAACACGGGTGAAGAACCGTATACTATGGCAAGCATAGTATAGATTAGCACCACTGCAGTTTTCAAAATGAAGATGCAAGCCCTTGTACGAGTCTCGGAGTTCTGTTGCCATTGACATGTCTTGCTTGCATTGAGCTGAGCTGAGTACCATATAATTGCTTTAGAGAGACTATTGTTTGGCCTCGAAGCGGAAGCCTTTTCTTCCTGGGAATACGTGAACAGATGAGAGTCCGAGGTCCGTCGCCGGCGTTTGTTGTACGATAGAATTCATCGTAAAAAGTTTTTGGTTTCCATTGATGTTAGAGTACGCCGGATCCGAAGAAGATATTAAATAGTCTATGAAATCAAATTAAGCAGCGCATATTCTTTTGGCGTTCAATTTGAACTTAGAATGAGTTATGTACCACGTGCATAGTAAAAGAGAGATGTGTTCCAGACTGGTGCAATCCTATGTACGGGAAAAGGCTGGCGTGTACGTGCTTGGGTTGACAGTCCAGAGCACTGCACAGTCCAGACTACAGGGATCCCCTTAAAAGTGAATTAAGTAGATGCACCCAAGAGTATTTATAGAATGAAGGTGTTGGTATTAGGCAGTCGAGGCAGTCGGAGAGATCGGAGAAGATAAGAAATTCTCCGATCCGATCAGCAAAATCTTCTCCGATGTTTTGACTCCGATTCAGGAACAATCGACCAACGGACTAGAGACTAGCCATACTAAAATGAGTTCCAGATTGGCAGCATGTGAACGATGCAGAAAGGCAAAGTTAGCCTGCGATCATAAACGACCGGTGTGTACTCGTTGCCGCAGCACCAACCAAGCCGGCATCTGCATCTACCGTGATTCACCGTTCAAACGTAGAAGAACGAGCGTTTCGTCGCCATCGGTTGAGCTACAGAACAGGTTACATAGCCCTCGTTTCTATTCGAAACCGGTACTAACGCTTGTACAGTCTGCGATCGCCGGAGGAGTCACCGTTGTTCAATGCCCGACAGACCCCATATCCGAATCCTGGATACCTTGGGTCTTCGAGCCATGCTGCTATCTTTAGCCATATATCCCCAGATGGAGATCGCGGCGATACGTTCCAAGCTACGCAGGGCATTCACTCAAATGGCGATGATCACTTGATACAGCAGGGTGCCGATACTCTCCGGCAGCTTCTGAGGGCGTTCCCACTAAAAGGAGTAATCGACCTAGTTACTTTCTGGCTTGCAAAAGGCGTCAACCTGGCTCTTACAGGACCCTTTATCGCACAATGTACCGAAAGCATGCACCATCTGCTGGCATGCATGTCAGACGGAAACTGGCATTTGGCATATGCACGACAGTTGCTGCGGAACTCCGCCCGGCCTCTGGAATTTGATCAGTCTTCAACACTCGACTCTTTCTCCGCCCAATTTTTACACCAAAACACTCGATGGGAGACCCTAGGGCTTTTCTTTTCAGCCGTCAGTCGCGCAACGCTTGATGTGTCTTTTTTCCCCTCTCTATACTCGACGGAAAAAGGACAGTATTCCCTTCGACGCATGGCGATGAAACTCTGCGATTATATTTTGGACATTTGTTTGTCCTTGGACTGTTTGAACGACCTACAACTCTTATTTCAATATGAGAATTTCATAGTCCATTCCCACGTGGATGGAGATCAAAGTGAGTCGTATCGTCAGGCTTAGTGTGCATTCAATCATTGATGGATCAGGTTACCATTCGTGGCGTAGAATCGGAGATGTGATTTCTTCAACATTTGCTATGGGCTACCACGAAGATCTCGAAGCAAAACTCGACGTACCTCCGTTCCTAACAGAGATGCGCAAAACCGCTTCTGCCAGGATCTACTCAGCGGACAAAAACTTGGCCATTTTCCTTGGTCGACCTCCCCGGATGTGCAAGCGGTTTTGTCATCTTCACCTTCCTTCGAGCTGGATAGGCTTTGAAACGTTGGTCTACGGACACACTCCGAGTACCGATGGAGACGAAGACATTAAAGCTACATATTGCGGTGATACGCGCTGGTCTGCAATATGTGCCTCGTTGAAAGAAGATATAATGGAGATGCTGCGTGACGTCAAAGACGACACATATATTGGACGAGCAACGTACGTTTTTATTCCGACAGAAATGAGCTAAGCTGATGGGAAAAGCGCGATTCAAGAAAAAGCCAGAGTTGAATGGGAGTCACTACCCTCCAAATTTCGATTGAACGGCACCCTGAAAAAATTCACCGGGAATCCGTTCGAGCGAGATTTCGTGGCCAGTGTACGGCTTAACCATCTACAAGTGTTGTTTCTCGTGCATCTTCTCTTGCTGGACAGCCCGGCGGAGCCTAATGCGTCCATTATAGAGGTGGCGCAGGAAATGCTCTCGTTGGTCACGGAAAGCATTCTTCTGCGGGATCGGCTTGTCAATTCAGGGACAAGTCTCATTTGGAAGGTAAGTAGTTAGTATACGAAGATGCCAATTTATGACTAACCACCATAAGGTTGCCCACTTTGGTCTTCCAGCGGCCGGAATTCTACTTCTTGCAATGCTTAGGCAAAAGAATCACTCAAACACAACTCCAATACCGTGGACAAAAACTATTCAAGACCTCAACGTATTCGTTGCCGAAGTTGAGATAGGAACGATTATTCGGCCGGAGGATCCGAACTACGCATTACTATCCAAGGCAACGCAGACTATCCAAAGGTTCCTTGATTCTGTGCATTCGAAGATAACTCCCCAGCCGCGAAATGACGATTGGACGGCGTTGCTGAACCAGGACCTCTGGGATTCCGAATTCGCGTTTTGGGATAACATGGCGGGTCATCCTTCATTGGATCCTTTGCCAGAAGTGTAATGTGGCTTGGACGCAGAGGTACTTCAACGTATTGGGCCATCCTCTTTAACCAATACAAGAGACGCCTTCAAATTCACCTCTAAAATTTTCAGCCGCCATAGACCCTCCATTCTGATAAAACCACCAACACTTATCCTCCAGTTATGTGGGCATTGCTGAACCAGCTCGAGATTACCCGTGATCTGCATCGGGCTGTTCAGTAGTATTCCAGATCGACTTCTCCGATGCATTGTGTGCCAAATCCATTCAACTGAAGAGACACCACCGTGCCCAAAAATTCTATCGTTACTCCCCCGGTGAAGCCCCAACTCGGCATCTCCACAAATACCTCGCCATAACCATATCAGTACTGACGAATTACACTCGGCCGATTAAATATACCACACCAGACCATCACGTTTCCTCTGTCTTGAACCCTCCAAATCATGCCTACACAATGTCGTCAACTCAAGATGAACGACCAAAAGCGACCGCTGTCCCATACCGCGGCGAACCTTTACCCAATGTCCCAAACCACCTCGTTATCCCGAATGTCTTGAGCTTGAACTTCGACGAATGACTCTGGGTCCCCCAAGCCACCAATATCTGGTTCCGGCCCCTCGTTTTCTCCGTCTCACAAGGATATTTTGTCAATATGCTTGGTGTCCGCAAATCGGGAATCTTATCGCGCCATTGGCATACCGGGCCTGTTCACGCGACAACCCTCCGCGATAAATGGCACTACCTTGAGCACGATTGGTGGGCGACGGAGGGGAGTCACGCGTTTGAACCACCTGGTTATATTCACACGCTCGAGGTTTCAGACGGGGTCGAGGAGATGGTGACGCTGTTTCATGTTACTGGGGCGTACATTTATGTTGATCCTGATGGGAAGCCGGTTGGGGTGGAGGATGTCTTCTCGAAGCTTGCGAGTGCAAAGATGCATTATGAAAGGGTTGGATTAGGTGCGAATTATGTTGACCAGTTCATTCGATGAGCTGTCCATTCTGCAAGGATATAGAGTATGCTCCTGGTCTCTTCACGTTAATTGTACAGCATTCTATATTAGCACAACTTGTTTCTGGTGTATAAATAAATACTCGTGTCTCACTTCGAATTTGTGATAAGTGATATATCCAGGATAGTGCCCGCACGCCAAAAAAGAACAATAACGATAAGACTGCTACGAACGTATATCAAGGATGCCCCATGGCTGGATCCGTCAAAGGTTCAGCAGAGGTATCGGGGGAAACGTACCTGACTGCTCAGTATGGATTCAACGTGCAGTTCCTTTGGCGAGATTTCGGTATTATCCTAGTGATGTGGTTTCTATATGTGGCCGTAACAGCTCTTGGCCTCAGCATCATGAACCGTGAGAAAACCACATCGAACGCGCGTGTATACCTCCGAGGAGCCAAGAGGTACGGGCACGGGTCCTCATCGGAAGATAGAGACTTGGAGGGTCAACAAGCAACTACAGTCGCGACGCCAACCCCATCATCACCAGAATCGGCATCCCGAAGCTCTCTCAGTACTACTGGAAGAGACGCCAAACCAACGTACCGTTTCGCACTCGAACCAACGCACGTTTTCCTTCCACAATGTGAGTTACTTTGTTCATTCCGCTGGGCAGGAGCTTCACTTGCTCAACAATGTTACGGGATATGTCAAGCCCGGTCAACTAACCGCTCTAATGGGAGGTTCCGGGGCGGGAAAGACGACACTGTTGGAAACTATCTCTTGCCGCAAAGCCGAAGGAAGAACAGAAGGAACCCTTCTATTTGACGGACGGCCCCTGGACCAAGGCTTCTCGCGTGCATGCGGGTTCTGCATGCAGCAGGATGTCCATGAGCCGTTGGCTACTGTGCGAGAGGCACTACAATTTTCGGCATTCTTACGACAGTCCGCGGAGAAATCACACGATGAGAAGGTACAGGACGTGGAAAAGATAATGGAATTGCTAGAGTTGGATTCAATTGTGGATGTCATTATTGGCTCGCTCGGTGTTGAGGAAAGGAAGCGTGTCACGATCGGTGTCGAACTGTGCGCTCGTCCATCAGCGCTTTTGTTCTTAGATGAGGTATGTTCCGGAATTTCCCTTCACATTTCCTTTGACTTGCTGACAATCGATTTAGCCAACATCCGGTCTAGACAGCCAAGCTGCCTTCTCAATCGTAGCGTTCCTCCGCAAAATTGCTGCCCAGGGCATTCCAATCGTTTGTACGATTCACCAACCGTCGATTGTAATCTTCGATATGTTTGATCACACCTTGATCCTGGCCCCTGGCGGCCGTACCGTCTACTTTGGCGAGACCGGCGAGCCGCTCAATGATTATTTCGGTCACCGCGGAGCCGTTATGGGTTAGCAGGACAATCCAGCCGAGTTCGTCATCACAACTGTGGCCGCATAATGCAACAACGAGGCAGGCGCAGATTAGCCGCATCTATGGCGAGAGTCCGACGATTGCCGAGAATTGAACGATCGAGTGCTGGCACTGGCAGAAAAGACAAATTCGGAATCCGGTTCCCCATCTAGCGCTGCCGTAAAAGAATACGCGCACCCACTGACGTCCCAGATCTTTCACCTGACGAAGCGGCAGTGGAAATCTAGCTGGCGAAATGGACTATAGAACTTCAGTAAACTGTTCAAGAGTATCTTCTTTGAGATGCTGGTTGTGTTTACCTTTTTCAAAGCCGGCCCTGACACCATGGGATTGCAAAACCACGCTCTGGCATTCCTAATCGCATCATGAGTCGTCCCACGTATTGCAACTGACATCCAAGAAGTCTGGTTCGAGAAATGGTCCATCTTCGAGGCTCGCGAACGCAACGGCATCTACGATTACAAGGCCCTGCTTACGGCGCTGATTGCCGTCGAGACTCCCTGGCAGGCGCTCAATTTCAGCCATATCTTCCTGTGCAGCTACTGGACAGTCGGGTTTCCTGATAGCAGCACTTCAACCGACATGATATATTTCATGTACCTCCTCCTTTCGTTCTTCATTACCGGGTGGTGCTTCTGGATGGCATCGATGTTCCCTAATGGCACGATGGCCGGCTACGCTAATTCACTTTTCTGGGTACTTTTTATGCTATTCGGTGGCGTCGTCGTTCCACGCACTGCCTTAAACGACTTCTATCGCTCCTGGGTCACCTGGGCCGATCCCCTGCGGTATTTCCTTGGTCCCATGGTTGCTTCGAGCTTACATGGTGTGCGCGCTGTCTGCAACAAATCCGACCTTGCGATCTTTGATCCCCCCCCGGTCAGAGCTGTGGTGAGTATGTCGAAGATTATAGTCGGTTGAACCCTGGGTATTTGCAAAATCCGGATGCCAACGTGTCGTGTGCGTATTGTCCGTACTTTGTCGGTGACGACTATGCGAGCGCGATGGATTTCCATTATGATGACCGTTCGAGGGACTGGGCTGTGTTTTTGGGATTTTGTTTGACTAATATCGTACTTGTGTTTCTTATAACGTGGGTGACTCAGGTGCAGATGCGGCGTTGGAGACGTTGAACGGGACTGTACTGAGGAAGGGTGGTTATTTATTTATTTATTTAATCAAGTTTATTGTCCATACCGAGCCCTAGAGCTATGATAGACCATGATTCGTGGACTC
>JAOYNC020139594.1:0-21427 GCA_025802115.2 Bertia moriformis
CTACGCGCTGATGCTCGCGCGGGTCTGCCCGGAGAAGGGGTTGCACTTGGCGTTACGGGCGACGCGGGCGGCGGGGCCGGCGCCGGCGATATCGTCCCCCGACTCGGGCTCGAGCATCAAGCTGTCGGGATCGACATATCCGTCGTCGCCGGCCGACATGGGCATTGACAGCCACACGATCGCGAATCCGTTGTCGCTCGCGGACCAGCACGCGGCCGACAATCCGCACGACCACGACCTGGACGGGCTGCCGGAATTTGGCCTGCAGCCGGACCCGGCCGGCCTCGATGAGGCTGATCTCGGTCCTGAACATGCATCGCCGTCTGCTTCTCGGGCGGTCGTGGCGGTGGACCTTGCCTCATCTGCTGCGGCGGCGGTCGCTGCCGCACAGCAGCAGCAGCAGCATCACCTTGCGCAGTCACTGCATCAGCATCCGTCGGCCTACCTGACCAGCCCGCACTACCCGCAGCATGCCCTCGCGATGCAACACGGGCCGCTGCAGCACGGGCTCAGCATGCCGCAGCCAGGATCCCAGAACAATATAGCGATGCAGCAGCAGGGAGCACCGAACAATATGGCGATGCAGCAGCAGGGTCCCCAGAACGCCATGGCGATACAGCAACAGGGCCCGCAGAATGGCTACACTCGTACTGGCCACAACCAGCAGCAGCAGCATCTCGGCCCGAACCTGCATCACGGTCAGCAGCACCAGCAGCACCAGCAGCACCAGCAGCACCAGCAGCATATGGCACACATGCCACACATTTTGCACCAGCAGATGCCGCAGATGTCGCAGATGCCACAGGTGCCGCACATGCCGCACCCGCACAACAGCTCGCCCCAGCATCTTTCCCAGCATCACCACGGCCAGGCCCAGCATCCGGCCCAGCATCACCACGGTCAGGCCCAGCATCAGGCCCAGCATCAGGCCCAGCACCAGGGCCAG
Organism: Bertia moriformis; assembly: GCA_025802115.2. Classification (NCBI taxonomy): domain Eukaryota; kingdom Fungi; phylum Ascomycota; class Sordariomycetes; order Coronophorales; family Bertiaceae; genus Bertia; species Bertia moriformis. Next base: position 947 of record JAOYNC020139594.1, read on the forward strand.
TACCAGGGCCAGTACATGGCTCTGGCGCTCTCGGCTGCGCCCCCGCTGCCCCAGGCGAACCAGTACCCACTCCCGCCGTCGCCGTCGCCGGTGCGGCCGCGGTCGCAGACCCCGGCACTCGCCCTGCCGACCGCGCTCCCCCTATCGGCAGCTCTCCCTCCGGCAGCGACACCCAGCTCTCCCGCCAGCACAGGTGCCGGCCCCGCCGGCACCCTGATTCGCGACCCGACCATCAACCCCAAAAAGACCCGGCTCAGCCGGGCGTGCGACGGCTGTTCCCTGCGCAAGGTCAAGTGTGACTCCACTGGGCCCCCGTGCGGGCCCTGCCGGGACCTCAAGGTCCCCTGCACCGACCTGCGTGCGAAGAAGCGGCGAGGACCACCGAATAAGCACCTCAATGTGCTGCGTCCAGCAGTGGCACCCACTGCCGGTATCAAGCGGCCCCGCACCGATAGCGCCGACGAGAACGAGCCGGACCACGATGACGGGAGCGATGGTGAGAGTGGCGGCGACGGGATTGGCGGCGGCGGCAATGATGGCGGAGGCGGTCGCCACAGCAGCCGCGCCGCCCCTGCTCAGGCTGGCAGTGCTACCACTACCGCGCCTGCCTTTGACATTGAGACCCTGGTCCCGATCCACGTGGCTCAGCTGCTAGTCGACGACTTCTTCATCTATATCCACCCCCTGGTCCCGTTCCCGCACGAGCCCACGTTCAGGGCGGCCCTCGCCGCGCGCCAGGACCGCACCAGCTGCGAGTTCTTCGTCCTCGTCGCCAGTCTGCTGGCTGCTCTGGCCGCGTTCTTCCCCCGGTCGGTGCGGCAGCACCTCAAGAGCCTTGCCACCAGTGCCGGCACGACGGCCAGTTCTGCCAGCCCTGCTAGTCCCACCGGCACTGCCGGCCCCTCGGGCCCTCCCGACCTTGCTGCCAGCGGCCCTGCCATAACTGACCCGGCGCTGGCGCTGGACTCGTCGACCACGGCCATGCCAACTACCGCGTCCACGCCCTCGAACTGGCCCCGGCCTGCCGTGTTTGTCGAGAGGTGCCGCGCCCTCGCTCTCCAGGCCCGCGGCCCCCACTGGGCTCTGAAAGACCCCAAGACGGCCGAGGACGGGATGGCGAGCTATTTCCTCAGCATGAGCAGCGGGGGGATCCGGGACTTTGCGGCATCCCGGCACTTTTTGGCCGAGACCATTACTATCCTCCGCACGCTTGGCTGCTTCGACTCTTGCCGGGACATGATCAACTCGGCGGCGCTGGCGCCTGCCTCCCCCGGCCACCTCTTCGAACCCGGCCTGATGGCGGATCATCCTGATTCGCCAGAGCCGCAGCGGCAGACGGCGCTGAGCCACATCAGCGACCAGATCAGCAAGCGGCTGTTCTGGTCCATCATTCTTCACACACGGTATGTGAACATGGTTTCCCTTGCTTCTTGTTTCCATGTCCACATGCTCGGTCCCTACCTGGTTTCCCTTTTTTCCTATAACCATGCCCACTTCCCAGTCTTGCTATTTAGTTCCCCTTGTTTCTTATTTCATTCACCCCCTGTTTATTTTTCCTTGGCTCTGTACTTCCTTCTTGCCTCCTGCCTGATCTCATGTCATCCTGGACTCATTTCATCCTGGTCTTTATTATCATTGTTTCCTTGCCTTTGTGTTTCTGCCTTCCCCTGCTAACTGATTGCCTCTATCCAGTTCTCTATGCCAGAGCGGTGCCTCCCCTCTCGAGCTGGGCATCGGCCCCTCCACCGTTGGGCTGCCATACCCGGCCATCCCTGAGAACGTTAACGACGTGCAGATCCTCGCGGCCGAGATCATCCCGAGCGACCCGACCATCCCTACCCTAATGACGGCATTCCGGTTCGCCACCGAGCTGTCCTGGACCATGACCGACATCCTCACCAACGAGTTTGTCCAGACAGCCAAGACCTGGCCCGCCCAGGCCTCCATGATCCAGGCCGCCTCGGACCGGGCCCGCAGCATGGCCACCCGCCTCCCGGCCGAACTGCAGTTCCCCGACCTGGCCACGTTGGAGGAGCAGGCCGCGCCCGGCACGGTCCAGCACCCCAGCACGGTGTACGTGCCGCCATACGGACCCCGCCCTGGCCCGGCCGCCCCGACTGCCTTGGCAGTCGCAGTTGACGTGCGCAGCCTGATCCGGGCCCCGCAGGACCGGCGGCAGCTGCAGTTTGAGGTCCAGCGGGCCAATCTGCAGATCGCCATCCTGGCAACCCGCGCATACTACGTCAGCCTCTACTTCAGCCAGCACGCGAAGCAGCAGGAGCAGCAGAACCGGCACCATCAGGCCGGCCCGGCCATATTCAAGGCCATGTGCGCCGAGCGCGAGGCGCTCGGGCCCGAGTTCCTGGCGGTTGCGTCCGCCATCCCCCGGCGGGCCCTGGAGCCCAACCTGGAGTCCCACCACACCAAGCTCCGCCGGGTCGCCGCCGCCGCCCTCCAGGCCGGCCCGCCGTCGCACCAGCCGGGGCTCGGGGGCCTGGTTGGCCACATGGTCGACCTGCTGGCCAAGTTGGCCCGGTCGGCCATGGCCGGGGAGGGGGCTGGTGGCCGGAGCGGGCCGGCCCGGCCAACCATGTCGGCGGCCGAGGAGGCGGCCGAGGAGGCCCTCTGGGCAGAGTGGCGTGGGCTGCAGCACCATGCTGCCCAGCTGGCCGCCTCCGGTCAGGCCGGCGGTGACAGTGGCAGCGGCAGCCTGGCCCCGGCCGCCGTCACCATGGCCGTCGCCAACATGGGCGGCCAGGGGGACGGGGAGATGGACGGGATCACCGTCCAGATGGGTGCGGATGGGGCGGGGGAGGACAGCTCGGACGACAAGGACACAGTCATGACGGCCGCGTAAGTAGTGGCCAGTGGTTGGCTAGTAGTGGGTGGATAACTGAGGTTCGTGCGTGGGTAGGGGCTGGACAGGCCAGAGAGACCAGGCAGACCGTAGAGGGAATTGCCAGCACTAGAATCAAGGGGGCATAGGGATCGCGCTAGTTGGGGCCAGTCTCAGTACCATAGCCAGTCACCGATGCATACTATCCGTTTGCACAGACCAGTCGGCCATTTTATTTCTCTGTTTTTTCTTTGCAATTGCAGCATGGGCGTTTGCCCTGGCTGCCGTTGCGGACTATGCCGGATCCTGTCCTGCGAGCTGGACGCCGGCAATGAACCGGTGGGGGAGGAGGAAAAGATGCTGACCTAGTGGGGTTTGGTTTTGGCAGATAGCCTCAAGGCGGCGCGAGAGGCACTCCAAATGGCGAAAGCTACTAATTATTGATGGAAGGCCTCTACCAACCTTATAAGGCGCTCCGGAACGAATTCCCGCCGCGTCTGGACCCTCCCTCTGCCATTCGCCGCGCGGGTACCTTTGGCACCTATGGGTGACATTGTCCGACCTTGTGTTGAGCTAAGAGCAGTCGTCGTCCTATAGGACTGGACTTGACGACGACCAAGGCGACTTGGACGACGAGGGGCTGCTAATGGCTGCCCATCAGGGCACAGAGGTCTTCAGCCTATTCTTCATTATTAAGCTACTTGAGGGACCACATAGCGCGGCGCAAACCCCAAGCCATTTAGCCAAGGGGGTCAAGTCAAGGAAGGACCCTTTCCAGTTCGTGGTGCACCATCAGCTCCCCGGGGAGGCTCCCTCGAAGCTATTCGAAGCCCAGGTAGACGGGGCTGTCTGGGCTGTCCAGACCAGGGAGCCGGTGGACCTCATCGAGGTCAAGCAAGAGTTACCAAGCCTACGAACGGCAGACCGTCCAGGATCTACTGTTGATATTGCCACTGCCATTGCCACTGCCATTGCCACTGCCATTGCCATCAGCATCGCGATTTCTGATTTCCATCGGTAGCATCACGTCATCACTTTTGCTACCCATATCGTTATTGCCAACATCATCAGCACTATCCTTCGCCTTCACCTTCGCCAACACTATTAGCATATCGTCCTCTGGCCTTTGTCATCGCTATCTACCTCTCCCTACCACTACTAGACTGCCCTCGTCCCTTTCGTTATCGCCATCCTCGTCCCTATCCTTATATCTATTGCCATCCTCATAGGCATCCCTGCTATACCATACCGCTCTCATGCCTCTCATCGTCGTCTTGTCCCTATCCTCATCCCTATCCCCGTCCCCGTCCCCGTCCTCGTATCCAGCTCGACCCCGGCTCCCAAGATCACGACCGTCATTATAGCCAATCCTGTTATGTACACCACACCATCCTCATCACAATCTTCATGTTCCCATCCCCATCCCCATCTCCATTCCCATCCCTGCTACTATCCCCATCATAATCTCTACTATACCACACCACCCTATTGCTATCCTCATCATCCCTATACCCATATCCATCTCCATCGTTGCCGCCATCCACATATCCAACCTTGCTACATACTACATCATCTCTATCCTCAGTACACCTCCCCATCCCCATCCTTTTCCCGGTCCCCACCGCCATCCACTTGGTCATGTCTGCTATGCTATATCACCCTCATGACTATCCTCATTGTACATATTCCCATCCCCATCCTAATCCTCATCCTCATCCCTATCGACAATACAACCCTGCTATACTACATAACCCCAATTTATTCTTATTATTCCCTCCCCATCCCGCTCCCCACCACCATCCACATAGTCATGCCCTCTATACTATATCACCCCCATTTGTCCCCGTCCCCATACCCATCCCCATCCCCCATCCCATCTTCTTGCCCTGCCCCTTGGTTACCACCATTACTGCCATTATCACCATCGTCATTGCCACCGCCATTGCCACCGACACCGCCATCTCCGCCATTTCCACCATCATTAGATCGCCGCCATCGCCAGCCGCCCACAACCCGTCCACCCACCCCTGCCCATCTGCCCTTCAATAATCGAGAATAATAACCTGACCGCTGCTGGGTCTGATCCTGCCGAGTTGACGGTATCTGAACCGCCACCCGGCCAGATGAAACCCGAGAGACCACGACGTGAGAGAAGCAGAAAGAGACAAGTACCCTTCCATATACAAAAATGAGGAATCGGGATACTCGCCATGTCCCATAGCAGAACGGCTCCTCCGGCACGTTGCGATGCGGTGCTTGGCCTGCTGGCTCGCTCTCTATGATGACAGATGGCCGGCGCGCGCGACCCCACCATCGCACCCCAGCTCTGACTGCCCCTGCTGACCTTTTCCTTCCAAAAAAAACATGCCGACCACAACGACCACGACCACCGAGAGGGAATCCCCCCAAAGAAAGGCCGCCACCCCGAGCGCGCTGCGGTCCGTAATAGCCGGCTCTCTCGGTGGCGCCCTTGAGATCAGTTCGTCCTCCTCGTTCCGGCCGTCCTCCTCTTTTCACCCGTCCTCTTCCCTTCCCCTCATGAGATACTGACCGCGCGCGAGCTCGGCCGGCCACCAGCAATTACATACCCCGCCGAGTGTACGCTCCAACCCCCAATCTTTCCCCCGCCATCGCTCACTCCCTCAAGTCGCCAAGACAAGATCCCAGCTCAACCGCCGCCTCCCCGATGGCCAGAAGCTGGCGTGGCCGCCGTTTGGCCGCCAGTGGTACGCCGGCTGCACCACCCTGATCCTCGGCAACTCTGCCAAGGCCGGCATCCGTGAGCCTCCCTCCGATCCGTCTCGCCATCATCCCGCCAGCCACCGCCCCCCCCGGCCCGTCCGCCTGACCCTTCTGCCCAGGCTTCGTCTCCTTCGACCAGTACAAGCGCCTCCTCGCCGACGACACCGGCAAGCTCTCGGGCCCGCGCACCGTCGTGGCCGGATTCGGCGCCGGCGTCACCGAGAGCCTGCTGGCCGTCACCCCGACTGAGAGCATCAAGACCACGCTGTTGGTGATGCCCCCCCCCCCCCATTGCCGTCCGCCCATCAAGTGAAAACAACGCTGACGCCCCCCTCCCTCCTGATCGTGTCTCCACCCAGGATCGACGATAAAAAGGCGGCCCGCCCTCGGCTGCGCGGCTTCCTCCACGCCGTCCCCATCATGTACCGCGAGCGCGGCGCCGCCGCCTTCTTCCAGGGCTTCGTGCCCACCACCGCCCGCCAGGCCGCCAACTCGGCCGTCCGGTTCTCGTCCTACACCCTGCTGAAGCAGGCGGCCGAGTCGTACCTCTCGCCGGGCGAGCGGCTCGGGTCGGCCGGGACGTTCGCCATGGGTGCGCTGGCCGGGCTGGCCACCGTCGCGGCCACGCAGCCGCTCGACACGGTCAAGACGCGGATGCAGAGCATCGAGGCCGGCCAGGTCTACGGCACCAGCCTGCGGTGCGCCGCTATGATCTGGCGCCACGAGGGCGTGCTGACCTTCTGGTCCGGCGCGGTGCCGCGGCTGGCCCGGCTGGTGGTCAGCGGCGGCGTTGTCTTTACCGTGTATGAGCGCGTCATGGACCTGTTTGGGAGGGTGGATCCGGACGGCAGATATGTGTAGGCGGGTCTAGATATCAGTGCATGGGGCCGCAGGGGCCTCGTATTTTTCTATAAATTCTATCAAAAAAGGCCACATTGCCAGACCGGATCTTGATCTGTATTTGGCCTCTGTGACCTGATCTCGCCTTCTACTCCTGCCCTGCGCTTGCTCTGCTCTTGGCCCTCGAATCTCCCCGCCCTGCCACCCTTACCTACGAAACCCTCACCCTGCTCTTCATTTTTGCCCACACCGTCGCCAGCCAGCTCCGCGTCGGCGCCGTCTCCAATTCTCGCTCCAGATTGGGGAAATAATCAGGCCTGCTCTGCGGGACGAGTACCTTGATCGGGGTGGGATACTATCATGGCATGGGGCGGATTGGTATGTCAGGTCGCAGGAGCCACCCCCGCCCCGTCCTCCTCTCCCTGCTCCTCTCCCTGCTCCTCCTCATCACTCACCTTGGCCTGGATCTGATTCCTGCTTAGCAGGTCCAGCATGCCGGCCTGAGTGCGCGCCTCGGTCTCGGTGATCGGCCCCCCTAGTCGGCCGGCGATCCGGTCATCAAGGTGTCGAGTGAGCGCGTCGCCGAGCTGGCAGGCCGGCCGGAGCGGGTCCTTGGGCCATCGGGCGAGGACGTCGCGGAGGGCCTGGATGGTCTGGGCCTATATGCTGTTTAGTTACGGTTGATCGACAAGGTAGCGGGGGGAAAGGCAGAGGGGAAAAGGCAGAGGGTAAAAGGCAGAGGGTAAAAGGCATAGGGGGAAAAGTCAGAGGGGAGGAGGGGAGGAGGGGCGGACGGTGCCTTACACTTGCGCGCTGGGCCATGGTGGGCAGGCAGGCAAGCCGGCCGGCCGGATGGGACCAGATGGGACCACCACAAGACCACCACCACACGGGGCCAGCAAGGGCTAGAAAAGGGCGTCCCGAATCTGGGGGCTGGGTGCTTGCTGGGTGCTTGCTGGCTGGCTTCCGGCCGCGAGCGCAATCTCTGTTGTCTGTTCTCGACCATGACATGGCACTCAAGCTGCCGGCCGCGAGCGGGCCGGGGATGTCATAGTGGGGGAGCAGCAGGCCGCGACAGCGCTGACTAATCAATCAATCCCGATTCCTGCTTGCTACCGTGCTGCCAATGCTGCACCACAGGCACACACAGACCCTGAGCTTCCTGAGCTTCCCTCGTCTCGAGGAATTCCGGACATTCCGGACATTCCGGATCCGAGTCCGCAAAAGCCTTGCAGCCCGGTGGACGGACGGACAGCGGGCGGGCCTCGAGACCACCTACGGGTCCGCACGTTTGGTACATGATCCCGTTTCCGGTCCACCACTTGGTCATTGGGCCACACCCACCACCCTCCGTGCCACCTCACATCTGCACGCCAAAGCCGGCCGCAGTGGGATGTAGGCAACGTTGAATATACAGTCAGTCAGTCGGGACAGAACTGTCTGGCGGGCTGGTGGGCTGGCTCGATCGCTCGCTGACCAACCTAGGCCCCCGCCCCCGGCCGTGGCGCATTCAGAACATTCTCGAGCGCGGCCGCCCCAGGAGCGTGGGCGCGCCAAGAAATCCCGCCAGTAGAAGGAGAGATATCCCACCAGATTTCTCAGGGCCCCGTCTCCGAGTCATCTCCGCTCTTGACCCTCCCTGCATGTATCCGGATTATCCGGTGTTCAAAATGAAATGAAGTAGGAAAAAAACCAATCCAAAAGGCCTCGGGGCCCGGCCCACTGCAATGAGGCCAGGAGTCCCTATTTTCCATGCGGCGATGAAACCTGGCCGCCAGTCAGCGCCGCCGCCTCACCCAGTTCAGCCCAGCCGCATCGCATCATACCCTCCCCTCCCGCCACTCACTCCCTCACTCTTGTTCTCCTGTTCCTCTCTCTTACCTATTACGTAGGCCAGTCGGCAGAGGCATCCGTCATCGGTCAACCTCCCTCGACCTGAACTGAATCGCATTCCTTCCCCTCATTTACCTTGTACTCCGCGTCTCTCTTTTGTCCGTTGCGACCCATTCCACAACCCACCCCCCTTTCCCCCCCCAACACCCCCGCCCATCTCTTTCTTGTTCTAGAAAGCAATCCTCGACTCCGAAAACCGACCGGCCTCCGCAGAGTAAGGAAAGAGAGAGTCGACCGCAAAAAAAAGAAAAGGGGACCCGGCTCCATTCAAGAGTGCGAGTGCATGCACTCCACTCGCAGTCGCCGACGACTCAGCCTCCGTCCTACTAGTTGGGGAACCACCTGACTGAGAACCAGCCAGACACAGGGCCCCCAGCTAGAGATCACCTGCCAGAAATCCGCCGAGCAGCCAACTGCGAGCAACACAGGAGATAGATCAACTCTCCCCCTTCTCTCTAGCCGGTCGGTCGGTCGGAAAACACCGCAATCGCGACAGCTGCAGCAATGGCGCCGCGGTACGAGAGGGTTCGTCCCTTGTCCCCCCCTTTTCACCTGCCGACCACTGACCCCCCCCAGGTTAATCTCCACGACGTCGACGTCTATGACGACCACGAGGAGGACCGCGCGTCCCTCCCGTCTCCCGTCGAGCCCGGCCCGGCCCGAACACATCCGGCCCCCAGCTCGCCTCCGCCGTCCTTCCACTCTCGAGAGTCCTCCCCGGCGGCAAACTCTCGGCATCGACCGGTCCATCCCGACCTCGAGGAGGCCTTCGACTCGAGCGACGAGGGCAGCGACAACGATGATGACAACGTGCGCCAGCGGCTTGTCAGGCGGTCTACCGCCGACACGGTCGACACCCAAGGGAGCCTCCGCGCGGCCCCGTCGTCCCAGCCGAGCTCGCAGTGGCGGAGCGCGCCGGCCGCCGCTCCCGCCGCTCCCGCCGCGGCCACCACCAATACGACCGCCACGGGCGCAGCCGCAACTGCAACCACGGCGACGCCGTTTCGGGTGTACGGCAGCGGCATCCAGTCGGATGGTGTCTTCTCCAACCTCTCGGCCAGGCCCGAGATGGCAGGTCAGGTCGAGAAGGAGGAGCAGCCTCCGGTGAGTGCAGCGGCAGCCGCGGAGACGAGACAGACAGACCCCCAATGCGGCACGGCCCACATGCTAACAATCGCCCGCCCCCCTGCAGACATACGAGCAGGCTGCCGCCGACCAGGCGCCTCCGTATTGGGAGACCACGATCATGGCCCCCGGCCTCGGCGGCCCCGACGAGGTCTACCTCGACGGCATGCCGGTCGGGTCCCTCTTTGGCTTCCTCTGGAACGGCATGATCTCGACCTCGTTCCAGCTCGTCGGATTCCTGCTCACGTACCTGCTGCACTCCACCCACGCGGCCAAGAACGGGTCCCGGGCCGGCCTCGGCATCACCCTGATCCAGTACGGCTTCTATCTCCGGGGCACGCCCGACGACGGGGGGCCCGGGGCCGGGTCGCAGACGGGGCCGGACGGCTACGCGGCCCCCACCGACCCGAACTCGCACGACTTTGATCCCAACCAGGCCGCCGGAGCCGGCGGCGGCGGCGGGTCAGTCGGCTTCGCCGGCACCCCCGTGAGCGAGTGGATGGCCTACATAATGATGGTGGCCGGGTGGTTCGTGCTCATCCGGGCAGTCAGCGACTACCTGCGGGCGCGCCGGCACGAGATGCTGGTGCTGGGCAGCCCGGAGCGCGGGTTCGGCGTCGTGGCCGTGTTTGCCGAGGGGGAGGAGCCAGACCGGGTCGTCTAGGCCGTCTCGCCTCGTTTCTCGCCGCGGGTTGGACCGTGCGGGGGGCTTGCATTCTACCGGTTCCCGTTTCTCATTCCGCCCCGTTTCTCATTCCGCCCCGTTCTCATTCTGCCCGGTTCTCACTCTGCCGAGCAATGATGCTGCTGTCTTGTACCGCCTATACAGGTTGTGAGTTGGTTCTCCTTGAGTCGTCTGCCTGGATCCAGCCTGGTTTCGTGTCGTGTTTTAGCTACCGGATTGAGCATGGAAGCGCTCTTGCGCGCTTATTGGGTGGACGAGGGGGGAGACGAGTCGGGCCGGGGAGGGAGAGCGGAAGGAGATCGATTGATTATTTGCCAACTGAGGTGCCCGACTGGCTACCCACTCTAACCCAGCCATGCCCCCCTGTATAATATCATTTGTCGCATCGTCGCATCTCAGCTAGGCTAGATCTCGTGCCCCTCTAACCCACGTCTGTCTATCTGGTCGTGTGTCCTGTATAATCGTATCATTTGTCGCGCATCTTGCCCACGCTCAATCTGCTTCCCTGGCTCATGCCTGTCTATCCAGTCGTGTCCTCTGATATCGTTTGTCGGGCATCTGCCTCAGCCACCCCGAAACTATCTGGTTCCCAAACGTCCCCTATCAGTGACTTTCGGTCCCTGCTCCGACGGACCGGTGCCCGGCCTGTGCTGTGGCTCATATTTCAGCCAATATTGTATTTGTGTATATTGGCCGTGGTCGACAAACAAGATGGATAATCTGAGCCAACGTTCTGGACTTTGGGTGGCGGCGGCAGGGCTGGCACTGGCGCGGTGGCTAGGGTCGGTTCGGTGGGTCGCGACGTCATTCCGGGCTCGGCACATCTTGCGCTCCTGTTCCTTCCTCGTAGCCACTGCTGATCCGGACTGCGCGGCGATATATATCACCACCACCACCACCACTGACACCACCACTGGCCCCACCATCGACACCACCACTGACACCACCAACACCACCACCGACACCACGCCGACTCCGCTTCCCCAGCCGCTGCCGGACGCTTGCCATCTCTCCCCCGTGTTCAGCGCATGCTCTATATGTATCGCCGCCTAGCTCCGACCACCACGCCAATTTCCCGTGCTCCCGGCCTTGCTCTCCTCCTGGTCCGTCTCGGCACATAATCCCACGCCTTGCCGCCGCCGCCGCCGCCTACTGGCCCTGGCCGCCATCCCAGCTCTCTTCGCCACTAACCCCATTCTTCTTGCGCCCCGCAAGAAAGCGTCAGTCTCGACATAGTCGCAGCCGTGACTGCCCGCCTCTGACCGCGACGCCGCTCCGTGCACCAGCAGCGGCCTTCTTCTGCTCAGGGGGCACCACAACCACCCTCCGGGCCGCGGCAACCCAGCGATGGCGTGGCAGTGCGGGGGCACCAGCAATGCGGAGCTCGTCGAAAACATGTGCCGCGCAGGCCTGATCACCGATCCCCGGGTCAAGCAGGCATTTCTCGCGGTGTGCCCCCTCCATATTCTCGCTTTTCTACCTTGCCAGTTACTTACACTCATCGGTTATTGTCCAGGTCGACCGGGCCCACTACTGCCCCAGGTTACCCTACGACGACTCGCCCCAGCAGATCGGCTACCGGGCCACTATATCGGCCCCGCACATGCATGCCGCCGCGGTCGAGCAGCTAATTCCGTATCTCGTCCCGACCGAGGCCAACCCGGCGCCGCGGGTGCTGGACGTTGGGTCCGGGTCGGGCTACCTAACCCACATCATGGCCGAACTCGTGTCCGGCTTCCCCCCACCCCCGCCGGACGCGCCCGCCTCATCGCCCCGTCCAGTCGTCATCGGCGTCGAGCACATCGACCAGCTGTGCGCCCTCGGCGAGGCCAACACGGCCAAGAGCGCGAGCGGCCGCGCCCTGCTGCAGTCCGAGACGATCCGGTACCGCGTCGGCGATGGGCGGCAGGGCTGGGTCGAGCCCGGGGTCGAGCCCGGGTACGCCGCCATCCACGTGGGCGCTGCCGCGCGCGAGGTGTACTCCCACCTGCTCGACCAGCTGAGGGCACCCGGTCGCATGTTCATCCCTGTCGAGGACGACGGCGGCCACGGAGTCCAGTACGTATGGGCCATCGACAAGGATAAGGACGGGGTGGTGACCAGACGGAAGCTGTTTGGGGTCAGGTACGTTCCCCTGACGGACCGGAAATACTATCTGGACGGTGAGGACGGCTAGGGGTCGAGTACGTTCGCCTGAGGGGCTCGACACCCTCTACGAGGGAGTAGGCCGTAAATGCGCCTGTTTGGCGCGCACTACCTGGCGTTTACAGGAAGCGCGCGAGGAGGAAATGGCGGGGGAGCACAAGTGGAGATGGAGAGGCCGCAGTGCAGCGACATGCCTGCAACATGCCGGGCTCGAGGTCATGTAAGACTCGTGAGTCTCCAATTAAGTAAAGGAGCCTGAGGGGCAGCTCTCGCCGTCGCACCGATGCCCACCCACGCACGGTACGAGGACGCGGATATATAGTCCGTCTGGCACGCGCCACGCGCGCGCGCCCGGGGCAGTCGTCCCCCCCCGCCATTAATCTGCGCCCATGCTATCCCGACCCACTGCTGAGCGGCAAATCGGAACACTTGATATCAATAAGCCACGACGGGCCTCAACGGCAAGCCGCAGCGCACAATTGATCGGCAGGCTCCGGCGCCACCCGCCGCCCTGGACATCGGCTTGTTTCTTTTAGCTCTGGTCGCACCGCAGCCGAGCGGAGCGCTGGGATGTCGGCCTGCGGGCAGCCACAAGGGGCGGCAGGGATGCGATGATGCATGGCGGTCGAGAACCCGGCAGGGGCGCACGGTGTCATCGAGATGAGTGAAGGGATGGGGGCGTTGTTATCGAGATGTGTGGAAGGATGAGGTGGGCGGGGGGCGACAGCCTGGCGAGAAAGATGGAAAATGAAGGGGCTCCCGCTGTTTCCAATTCTTTACTCGGCGACTCATGATCGGTCGATCGTCAGCGCTGATATCGAGCATAGAGCCAGAGCGCGCACGCGGAACGGCGTCGCCCGGAACGAGCGGTCACCGGGTCCGGCGCCCCCAGCTGTGCCGTGCTCGGATGGGCGGTGCTCCGCTGCTGCTCCTGCTGGCGAATCCGCCGACGTGGGCGTGGAAGTGTATCTGCTTATGTATCACTTGGTGCCGCAGGGGTGGGCTACTTGGCAAGCCGGGGGGGCGAGGCGCGAGGGGGCGAGGCGCGATATGCTGCTGTCTGAGCGAGATAGAAGGCTGGCCAGCTGGCTGGCTATCTGGCTGGCTGGTCCGGAGAACGTGGAGACGACGACGGTGGCCGGTCTTGATCCGGCCGGGGCGGGCCATCCTCGTCGCCACCGCCACTGCCGCCGCCGCCGCCGCCACGACCCGACTAAGCGAGGGGACCGCAAGACGACAATTGAGATGGGTGGGCCGGGCTGACGGCCCCATCGCCATCCATCGCCATCGCCATCGTCATCGCCATCACCTGTCCCCCTATCCCCGGCCAGCTCCGACCCATGTTTCACCGCGCCGTCAATCAATCAGTCCATCACGCCCGCCCCGCCCCGCGTCAGAGTGGCCAGAATAGGCATCAAATCTCTTATCTCCCCGCCGGGATCAATGTCTCGGGTCGGCCGTCGCTTAGACTCCCCCGGGAAAGGAGGGGGCGCGCGGTAGCACCGAGACAACACTCGCCCACGCGCGCAGGCTGACGGCCGGCTCCAGTAGGGAGCCAGACTTCATCTGACGCCGGGCAGACACGACACAATGTGGCTCAACATGATACGGCACCACACGACAGGACATGACGTGGTGTAGAGACAGCGCGTCAAAATTGAACGGGAAACAAGCACGGCGAGAAGGCTCTGCCGTCGACGCAGCGTGAATTATCATCATGGCAGCGGAAGAACCAGACACGGGTGTCCGAGTGAATAAGGATGTGGGTATTATATGCAACACCTGCTGATTCAATTCCCACCACGCCACCACCGCCATCACCACTAAATCCAGACAGTCCGAAGGATACAAGACTGTACAATGATTACAATTACCCTTCCTCGCTCATTCCAGCCCCTGGTCAACACGTCCAATCCCCCAATCTGGACTCCCCGCATGCATGACTCGCCTTATAGCATGGCGACACCAGCCAGGACGGCAAGCAGGGCCACGCCGGCACCGCCGACCAGCTTGGAACCCGCCGCGGGAATGGACCCGAAGCCAGGGCTCCCAGGAAGAGTGCCGTTGCCGCTGCCGCTGCCGCTGCCACTGCTGCCGCCGTTGCCGTTGCCATTCCCGTTGCCACTGCCACTGCTTCCGCCATTGGAGCCGGAGCCGGAGCCAGGGCCCTGGGTGTAGGAGCCGCTCGCAGGAACCGTAACGGTCTGGACGTGGGAAGTGACCCGGGCCGGGCACGAGACGACGTCGGGCGGGCACGCGGTGATGGTCTCGACCGTGGTGGTCCAGTACGTGCTCTGCGGGCCGGCGCCACCGGTAATGGTCGGGAAGTTGCCGGAGCCGCCGGGGCCGCCGGGGCCGGAGCCCTCGCCATTGTCCCCCTCGCCTCCGGAGCAGTCGGGGTTGGTCTCCTCGGCCGTCCGCTTGATCTTGAGGTCGGGGTTGAGGCCGCCGCGGTACCAGAGCGACCACGCGCTGGAGCCGGGCTCGCCGCCGCAGAGGCCAGCCTGGCCGGCCGCGCAGGGGGCCGAGCACCGGGTCGCGTCGGTCGTTGAGAAAGTGATGGGCTTGCCCTCGTTGGGGCCCGCAGGAGAGCACCGGCACGAGCCCTGGCCGATGGCGGCGAACCGGCCGTAGGCGGAACAGGCGCTCTGGCAGCCCGCCGCCGAGAGCGGGCCCATGTCGTGCGGGAAGGCCCGGGTGGGGGCCAGGACGCAGCCGTGGTAGTCGTACGCGGGGGTGGCCGCGCCCACCACCGCGAGGGGCAGGACGGAGAGGAGAGCGACGAGAGCGGAGCGAGTCATGGTGATGATGCTGAGGCTGATGGCGTGACCTTTGGCGGGAGGGTGGGTTTGATTACAGAGGGGCGAGAGGGATGAGAGGGAGAGGGTGGATCAAGTGGCGGATCGGATGGGCTTAACTTAACGAGCGGAATGGAGGAGCTGAACAGATTATGGAAAGATGCTCTCTTCCGAAAACGGGACGGGACAGAACAGACAGCCTGGGCAGGTAGTGAGTGGCGGGCGGGGGGAGGAGGGCCGGATCCCCGGGTTTATATGTCCGTCGCACTCCTCGTACTCAGCCCTGATCCGGCGCCTGCTCCCCTCCCCTCCAAGATCTCGCAGGGAAGACAATAAATCAGTTCATCTCTTGTGCGCCGCCCTTCCCTGTGTCCCGCGGCTTGTGCCCCACGGGCGCCATCTTCGCGTGCCTCCCTCC
This sequence comes from Bertia moriformis, assembly GCA_025802115.2. Classification (NCBI taxonomy): domain Eukaryota; kingdom Fungi; phylum Ascomycota; class Sordariomycetes; order Coronophorales; family Bertiaceae; genus Bertia; species Bertia moriformis. Next base: position 16,429 of record JAOYNC020139594.1, read on the forward strand.
TCTCCCTCCAGATTTGAGTCGAGGGGTCTGGACTCTCCAGGTCCTGCCACTCTCCTCTGCCGCCGCTCCATCCACTCGTTTCACTAGTAGCAAAGGACAATCAAAGGGTCGTCCTAGACCGCGGCGCAGCAGCTCGCCGACCAGGACAGGGCTGAGGGAGGAAGGGAAGGGAAGGATGTGGGTGGCCCCCCTTGCAGCTCGGCGTACCGAGATAGGGAGGGGGCTTGGTCTCCGTGGGCGTGCGCGCCCAGTCGCCACGCAGTGTTTCTCCGGCCGGGCGAGATGATCGAGTCAAGACAGGGGGTAAGGGAAAAAGGGAAAAAACCGGCCCGGCCCAGCAGCAGGAGCAGGAGCAGGAGCAGCGGCAACAGCGGTGGGCGGTCACCCGGCCAGCCTCGTCTCGTCTCGCCTCGCCCCTGTGGCCACAGCGACAAGGGACACATCATCCAGACAGATAAACACGACAAGCCACCTGCGAGGAGGCGCTGGAAAGCCTCCCGAGGCAGGCGGGTAGCCGCAGGCGGCGCCGGCTTCCTCGCGTCGGATAGAGGCCGGAGAGGGGGGGGTGGACATCCACGCGAAGGCGTCCCCCCCCTCCCCCGGGCGAGCAAGCCTTGCCTGCCATGGTCGGGTCGGCCAGTCGCGGGGGATGGCGAAAAAGTAATACATGTCATATTAGCATGCTATATAGCTAGCGTCCTACGCGGCAGAGCATGAGGGATCTGTCTGGTCCAGAGTTGACCTCTCCCAAGCAGGATCCGGGTCACGGACGAGCGAGAGAACGGCTATTTCATTTCGGAATCACGGCACAAAGTGAGGCGGGAGCGGCGGCCGGCCGGCAGCCGGCACGCTCGCGTGGCGGTTAATCTTCCCCCGATGAGCCGAGCGCTGTTCTTCTCCACATCAATGGCAAAAAGAAGCATGCAGACAAGCTCGTGCCAGGGCTCTGAGAGCCCCAATCTCCGCGATCGGTCGCGGCCGTGGCGGTGTGGCGGTGAGAGCGCGACGGACGGACTGGTGGTTGATGGGCATGGGTTCGTGGCACACGACCGCCGGGGAGAAGGAGAAAAAGAAAAGAATCAAGAAGAAAAGAAAAGAAATATAAATAGCGGGCGGACGAGACGAGCTGGCGGGCCCGCCAGCGCTGATCCCTTCTCTTCTCCAGACACAAAATAAAAGGGGACCACGCTAACGAACTGTCGGGGCCCTCAGCGGAAAGGAAGGGAGACGAGCAGCGTGTTCCAAGCGAGATCGAGGAGGGAGATAAGGGGGGAGGACTCGAGCGATGCTTGCAGGGGTCGGGGGGTCGGGTAAGGGGCGGGGCTACAGGGGGCTGTCGCAAGACTCCTCCTGCGGGCCGGCAGCCAGCGGCCAGCTCTCGAACCCGGACCTCAGCCGATCAGCCTCGAATCCGACATTGAAGGGCGGCTGGGACCAATGGCCATCAATGCGACTGTATGAGGTGCCGTCCCGGAGCCGATCTGATACCCTGCGGGCAGTATCCGGCGAGGCACTATGTTGCATCTTGCCGCCCAGCTACAACTAGTCCGCGGCGCGGAATCGACCAAAGGAACATGGAACTTTCGCCCGACCTTTAGATTTTTAGTGGCCGCAATCAGTGCGCGAGATTATGCAGCGCCTATCCCGCCCTGACGTGGTCTCGGCGTCGCGACTCCCTCGAGGCAACGGCCAGAGCTTGGCGGGCGGCCGACAGCACACCGGTATATACATATATATCACGAGCCAGCCCGCTCTGCTGAGCTCTGCTCCATCTCTTTCTAGCCCTTTTCTGTTTCATGGTTCTTCAACGGCTAGAACCCATCAGCAGCCAGGGGTAGTACAGCTCGCGACCGCCGAACCAATCAGGAAGGTGGCCCTCCCCCTTCCCCGGAGAGCGCGTTCTTTTTTGCCCCTTTATGGTGGTGTTTTTCCCCAAGACTTTTTTCGGCTTGTCCTACGCCGTCAGGTGTGCCAACCGGCGGTGGGATCTAGACCCTCGCCCCCTGTCCCTCCCTTTCCATCCAGCAGCCGCCGCCGCCCGGTCCCCCGGCCGAAATCCCTTTCCCCACCCGCTACCCTTCCTGCGCTCCCTCTGCTCTGCTCCCTCTGCTCTGCCCCTTTCCACGGGCCCCCTCCCCACGAAGAACTGCGCTCCGACCGCGATCAAGATGATCTAGCGCACACCCACCCACTCCCACCGTGACGGGCATCCCCCCTTCCCTCCCTTGGCTCGCTCGTCGCGACACTGGTGCAGCATCGCAGCCGAGACCGACCATATATCCGACGCTCTCTCGACCCCGTCCGCCGTCTCGGGGCCCCGACACCCCCTTGCGCCACAATGATTCAGGCCGCCGCCCTGCTCCGGCGCCCGTCGGGCCGGCTGTTGAGCCGGCTGGCCATGGCCCTTGCCGTCGTGGTGCCGCTCATCGTCCTGCTCGCCAACGGCTCCCGATTGCAAGCCCAGCTGCGGGAGCACCATCGCGGTGCATCTCAGTCGGAATGGTACTCCAAGAGGCCAAAGTGCGCACACCCCCGGCCCCCTCACTTCCCTGCCCGCTCGAGACCCGAGACCCGAGACTGACGGCCCTTTTCCAGGGACCCAATAATGCGCCTCCACCCCAACCGAACCACTCCCATAGGCGAAGCCCTCCACGCCCTCTTCCAGCCCATGCTCATCCACCCGGCCGCCCCCATCTTCCACGCGCAGGATGGCAACGTCTACACGATCCCACACCCGGACCGGCCCGTCATCAACGAGCCGCTCGGAAAGCGGATCTGCATCGTCGACATTGACGGCCGCGGCTGGGAGGGCGAGAACCAGGTCTTCTCCCCGCTGCCGCTCAACACCAAGACGATCCGGGACGGCTCGCTCGGGATCATGAACCACGTTTTGTACGCGCACATCCACGGCTATCAGTACCACTACATCCAGACCAAGCCCAACCCGCCGGACGGCCGGTCCCAGGTCTGGGAGGAGCTGGTGGCCATCCTCGAGCTGCTCGAGACCGGCACGTGCGAGTACCTGTTCAGCCTCGACACCGACACGGCCTTCACCCACCTCGAGCTGCCGGTCGAGTGGATGCTGAACCGGTGGAACTTTGAGGAGCGGTACATCATCACGATGGCGCTGGACCCGGACACGCCCATCAGCGGGCCCGTCAAGGACTGGACCCACGTCAACCGCGACGACACGGGCCGGGTCTGGGGCAACCCCGGCGTGCAGGTGATCCGCAACAGCGCGGACGCGCTCGACATGATGCGCGACTGGTACTCGTGCCCGATGAACGAGAACAAGTACCCGGGATGCCACCGCTGGGTGCACGACTGGCCGGCCGAGATGACCGCGTTCTCGAACTGGATCCGGTACGAGGATCGGTGGCGCGACCGCATCCTCGAGACGCCCTGTGCCGACAGCAACGGGTTCCCGGAGATGCGCACCGAGTGTCTCGGCCTGTTCGTCCGGCACTACACCACCGACAAGACGCTGCTGATCCGGGGCGTGACAGACTCCATCTTCCGGGCCATGCTCGACGTCGTGCACGAGGATCTCGTCGAGAACCGGCGCGAGGTGATCAAGCACCAGGGTGGCCTGTCCGTGGTCGGGACCGGGCCGTACGCCAAGTCGACGACAGAAGGGGGCGGGGAGGTTGGGCCGGGAGATGGGGGGGCCTAGGGGGGGAGGCGGAGCGGCAACCGGTTGGATTATTGAACGCGACTTGAGTATTTTGCTTGGATGGGGACGGTGCGGATGTAAGGTTTGGCCGAGTATGTAGTCCTGAATAAAAGCATTTATTAGAATCGGAATATCTGGATATTTCATCCGCCATCCAGACCAAGCGCCCGTGGATCGACTCAACCCGGCAGAGATGCTGCTGCGATGGGGCCGGCGCTGGGAAAATGAAGCGGGGGGAGGGCCCGGAGGGGGGCCGTGGAGGGAGGGGAGGGCGGCGCCGGGGTGCCTCGGGAGGGCGGCGCCACAGGGGGCACGGGGGCCACTTTCTGGTAGCGGCGCTGGCCATTCCTCCGGTTAGCGCACGCAGGCCGCATGCGCTAAACAAACCGCCACGCCAAAAAGCCGAGCCCGTTACGCCCGTTAGGCCCGAGCGCCTGCTGGCTTATATAGGCATGTTCTCTTTTCGGGAGCCATTCAGGTAATCTGCTGCCGCTGCGGCAAGACAGCGGAGCAGGCCTAGAAAACGCAAGACAAGAGAAGTGGCATCCTTTTCAGTGGGGGAGCGCATTCCGAGGCCGATTCTTGCAATCGCAAGTCTGTCGCTATCGCCACCACCGCTACCTCCCCCACCACTTTCTCCCCTAATACTACCTCCCCTACTACTACCTCCCCTACCACTGCAGCGGCCACTTTTCCTCACCTCGGCTCACCCCCCCTATATAATGTAGAGTGACATGAGAAGAAAATACCGCAGTAAAACTCAAAAACGCTAGCCAGAATCCAAACATCAAGGGAGCAAAGTATGCCGCCGAGGATGTCGCGCCGGCGATCATGTGCCATGACATGGGGAACAACAGAAGAACAACACCCGAGAATATCGGGCCAGCTGGCGACCATGTGGCACGCATGACGAGGGAAGACCAAGATCACGCCGCCGAGGATAATATCACGCCGGCCGAGGAGTATGTGCAATCAGAGGGCATGGTCACAGTACGCCGCCGAGGATACCGGCCCGGCCGGCAATTACGTGCAACGACAAGTCAACAATGGCAAGGCCACGTCGCCGAGGGGGATAAGGGCTGTCGTCCAGGATGCCGTGCCCGGCGCGCCAAGAGCCGATGCCGCCAGCTAAGCTGTGGCAGACGATTAGCAGCAGCGCGGAACCGACATGATAGGAGAATGAAAGTATGCCGCCAAGGGGGGGGTTGATGTCGATGCTGGACGAGTCAAGAGACACCCCCCAGCTCGACGGCACCTTGAGTCGCTATTGTGAAAGAGGGGACCGGTCGGTCTCGCTGTTATCCATGCGTTCGGACCTGGGCACCA
>JAOYNC020139695.1:0-21422 GCA_025802115.2 Bertia moriformis
TGTGATGGTGGTCGTGGTGGACGGTCATGGTCCATCCGAGGACGGACGGTGCATGGGGAGGAGAGGTTGTGGGGGGGCGAAGGAGATGACAGAGGGGAAGAGAGAGATAGGGGACAGGGGGGAGCGGAGAGGTAGAGGGGAGAGTTAGAGGGGGGAGGGAAGGGAGGGTCGAACATTGTACGTGGGGTCCGCGCGACCGGTGGCGCAAGCCTGGTTGCGCTGCCAAGCCCTGGCTTCCGCTCGGCCTCAGTATGGCTACGGACATTTACATCCGCGTTCCTTTCCCTGAGCCTTGGCCCACCTGAGCCGATCCGGCGTGGCAGGCAGGCTACTCCTTGCTCCAGCCCGCTAGAGCTGGATCAATTTAAATCTTCAGCGAGCGACTGACAGACCGATATCTACCGCTGGCATGGACGAAAAAAATGGCCATGGCAAGAAATGCATTCTGACAGAAGGAAGGGGACAGGGACCAAGATGGCGAGGCTGATGGCGAGGCCGAAGCATGGTGCGACGGCGGCGCATGGCCGGCAGGCATGTATGTTTGCCCTTGGCTGCCCGTAATGGGGTGATCTCGCAAAGCGGGATAGATAGTGGAGCAGTCGGGATCCGAACGAAACGGCTTGGCAACCATGGGTGATGATGTGGCTATTGCCCACCAGGTACACGGCCCAGAGCACCACGCTTCTTGCGAGTGCTCAGGCTTATACTTGGTTGGGACTTTTTTTCATTCCAACTAAACTATCGGGGGGGAAACCCGGGAGCCACAATGATGAGCGGATCCGGCATTGGCGGGTGCGGCGGGCAGAACCGAATCAGCGGATGATTGGGGATGCTACATGCATGTTCATCAGAGATGCGTGTGCTGCTGCTGCTGCCTGCTGGTGGTGCTGTCCAGGCCGGGAGATGTATTACTGGCTGGCCTCTGGTGAGGTCGTCGCCGGTCGATGGATGGGATGGGTGGATGGCCGAATGCAGGGTCCCGGTTTCCGGCCGCCACCTCTACTCGAGTACCATGTCGATGATGATGGTGAGGATGAGCTGACTGGGCGAGCGCGCACGCGCGCCACCGAGGCCAAGGAACGGCTGAGAGAAATTGCAGGGCCGCCCGGATCCGCAGGCAGCCCTCCCCTCAGGGGGGAGGGGGGGCGGCGGCCGGCCAGCTAGGCCCGGGAGAATCTGGCGATTTGTGGATATTTGGGATCAGGGCAGGCGGCGGAAAGCTGTGCCGTGCGCGGGTTGGCCCTCGCCCCAAACCCAATCTCAAGCGCAATCCCAATCGCATTCCCAGCCTCAATCCCGACCCCAATCGCAGTCTCCAATTAAGGGCGGTGGTTCTCTCGCATGTCGCGCGCAGTTTGACGCCCAATTTCCAATTGAGGATGGTGGTATCTCTCTCGCAAGGCGCGTGCGTTTTGACCCCCTGCCCCTTGCCCCCTGCCCCTCCCCCCTCCCCCGGTTGAGCGTGGCTCTCGGTGGTGGGAGCGGTGGTGTCTCAGTTTTTACATGCCATCACGCAGCTTGGGCATTAATTAGTATAGCGTGCCTGTACAAGGTTGACCCGTAGTTTTCCTCATAGCCATGGTCGTGGCTCGCGCAGTTTGGTCAGCAAATAAATTGATGGACGAGCACGGCGGCAGTGATGCAGTCAGCAAGGCAGTCAGCAAGGCAGTCAGCAAGCCATGTGGCCCCTTGGAACATCAAGCAGTAGGCGTTCTGGCCGAGCGGTCCAAGGCGCCGTGTTCAGGTAATCTGAAACTCGCGGTCCAGCAATGGGCGCAGGTTCGAATCCTGCGGACGTCACTTGGTTGGCTGAGGTGTGCTGGTCTCCACATCCTCAGTGTTTCCTACTTTTTATTTCTTTCTTTTTTAAGCGTTATCAATAGTAAAGTTGTCATAATAAAACCAGATTGACATTAGGAATGTGGTAGAAAATCAAATTTTTGTCCAGATATAGAATCATGTAGTTGAATTTATTCCAATTTTCCTTCGGGCCTTTTCCTATATTGTGTTGTACCTCGTCCCCCCAATTCAGCGAGTAGTATTGATTGTTTTGAACCCCCCTCCCCATCTTGTTCGGTCCCATCACTCATTGTCTGCTCCCGTCCGGGTCCGATGCTGCCAGCCAGCCCGCCAGCCAGCTAGGTGTGCACAGCCTGGGCTCCGTGTCCCATTGGAGAGGGACCGGTCTGGGCTGGGTCTGGTGGCGGCCTCGGGTAGTAAACCCACCACCACCTAGCGGTCGCGCGCCATGTTCCGCACTATCATACTACTAACCACCACGCAGTAGCAGCAAAGTATCCGTGTCTGCATCAATGCCTAGGTCTAGGTGTTCTAGGAGGTATCCTATAAAGGGAGGGGCCGCGGGGCGGGCCCAGCGGCCGGTATACGTTGGTGCCGTTATAATGGCCTTATTCTATTGCCTTATCTTACCGGCCTTGAGGGCCGCTCTGCCGCCGGCGCCGACCTCCACCTACCCACCCTTCCCCTTGACCTCCGGTCCGAAACTGCCCCCCCCCCTGGTCCGATTCGATCTTGGTATGTGTGGCTGGCCCAGGCTGCGCTCAAGTTGATTGACTGCGTGCGCGCGTGCGTGCGAGCAAGCATCCGCCCGTCCGGGTCTGTCCGTGTAGATGGTATAAATCTGCTTGGCAGTGGCCGTCCCCGTCCCTGACCCTGTCCCTAACCGTCCACCTCGCGGTCAGGCCTTGAATGCGGCCGAGCCTCCCGCCCCCCCCCGACCAACAACACACCACCCCGGAATGACCCGGCCCACCCCTCGCCCGTAGCCACATGTACACGTGCCGCCGTCGCCGTCGCATCGCTGCCCGCGTCAGGAGCTGCCAAGACAGGCGGGGAAGGGGGCAGGAGGACCTCCCCCCTCGGCATACCTCTTCGCCCCCCTTGCCCTCCCATCCTCTAGTCTTGTGCTTTTTCCTCCTCTGTTCCCCCTTGCCCCCCCGTCTTTTCGTCTTCTGCCCCAGTCCTGGCCTGGCCGACCTGACTGCCTGGTATGGCCGGTCCGACTGGTCTGGTCTGGTTTGCGCCCATGGCCCGGAACTCACCGTCTGGCAAATAACTAGCAGGCATCACGCAGCAGGACAGACGGAGCACGAAGCGGCGGCCAAATCGGTGGATACATAACTATCTCGCCCGAGTCTCGGCCGGCCTGCCAACGACCACCATGACCCCTCCCTCGGCTGTGCCACCGAAGAGCTGGCGCGTCCACTCTGACCAAGAAGCAGCCGAATGGCGGTCCAATAGCGGGCGGCGGCCGATGTATCCGCAGGGCTTGGCAGCCGGCCGGCCGTAGTCTCTCTCGCATCGACCTAGGTATCAAACCCCATCCTCATCCTACGGCTATTCCACCTTTAAGACCGGATCCTGGCCACAAATGTCCTCGATGTAAAAGGCCGACCAGGAACCATCAGGCCAATGAATCCTTTTAGGCGTATGAACGGCCGGTTATGGGTAGCCCGGTCCTGTCAATCGATCAATCCCTCATGTTCGAAAAGAGGCCACCCCCGTCGCCACTCATCCCGGTCGTGCTAAACTGCAGCAGCGACAGTGGTAACGACCCCCACAGCTAGCTAGGGACAGTCCAGCCCCCATCACCACCCTCACCCTCGCCCTTGTCCTCGGCCTCGCCTCGGCCTCGAGCGTAAAGGCCGAGCAGTGGCGGTCCGGTCAGTCGTCCGGCAATGGCCGACCCTCTGTCTTCGACCAAAAGCCAAAGACACCCACCCGTACCCGGCTCTACGCGGCCGAGCTTCCTCCACTCGCCAGCCCACCCTCATATGTACATGAGGCCGACCCATTGTGTGATCAAGATCGAAAATGGAAACGCCCCCCCCCCCCCCGCCTGCTTCCCTGCCATTTTTGGAACCCCCCCCCGATGCGTGACACACTACAGCAGTATACCCACAAAAAAAGAAGCCTAGACAAGCGAGAAGGAAAACCCCGAGTCCTATAGAGCCCAGCCATGCAATCAATTTGGCTCGTCTCATTCAGTCATGCTTTTTTCCTTTCCTTTCCGTTCATTTCCCGGCATTGACCAATCATAAAAATACTGCTGTGGTGCGTGATGCGAGATCGAATAAGCAGCCAGCCAGAGAGGTTGACAAGAATAAAAGGGGGGAAAAGGGAAAAAAGGAAAGAAAAGAAAACGGAAAAGGAAAAAGGAGGGGAAAGTGGAAATGGCTGGCCAGCAGGTGAGAATAACAGGCTAGCAGGAACCTTGGCCATCAAAAGGGGTATCAGGCATGGAAAAAAAGGGGAGAAAAAAGAGGAGAAAAGAGAAAAAAAAGACATGAAAAAAGACAGAAAAGCATGGAAATGAGGAAGAAGCAAGAGACAAGGAGAGAATACAATGAGAAGAAAGAGGACACGTCGTAGGCGACAGGGAGGTGGAGTGCAGTGGCAGCGGCAGGCCTATGCCATCTCGGGATCAAACATGCTATCGGGCATGTGGTCGAAGCTGAAGCTTGCGCTCTGAGGCGACATGTCCGAGTGGGCATCTATCCAGGCGGGGAAAAGGGGACGGGGACGGACCGGGCCAGGACGGGTCAGGTCAGGTTAGGTCAGCTGGTACCAATCGAATGAGCGTGTCTGCCAGTTGGCTGGCGGCTTGCTTACCCGACGGGGAAGTGTGGTGAAGGGGGAACCCTCCTCCGTCCCCTTCCGGCGGGCTGGTACCGATCTGGCCGGTTATGCTACCGTCGCAGCAGGCATGGCGATGGTGCTGGTGCTGCTGCTGGTGCTGCTGGCTCTGATCAAAGTCGTCATGAGGGTCGCGGTGGTCGTGCTGGGAGGACGAGGCGCAGCTGACCCGGCGAGGCCCGTTCTGGACGAAGCGGCGGGCCTCGTTCTCGATCCACAGGTTGATGTTGGAGTCGTGGCAGGCGGCGTGGGCCATGAGCTGGGTCTTGATCTGGCTGACCTCGGCCACGAGGCTGCCGTACTGCTGCTGCAGGACCGCGTGGTGGGTCTCGAGATTGGTCTTGGCCTCCTCCAGGTCGTGGACCCACTCCTTCTTCTTCTGCCGGCACTTGCTCGCCGCGATCCGGTTCCGCTCAAGGAAACGGAACCGCTTTGAGTCGTCGTCGGCATCGGCGGGGTCGCCGGACTCGCCGGCCTCGACCTTTATCGGGACCATCATTGTCGCAGACGACTGCCGCTGCTGTTCTTGCGGCTGCTGCGGCGGCGGCTGCTGCTGCGGCTGCTGCGGCTGCCGCTGCCGCCTCTTGGCCCGTTTGGCGACCCGCCTGCCGTCGGCGGCCGAGGATGCCGACGACAAGGACGACTTGCTGGACCGGCTCGTCTTGCTGCTGGTCTTGCTGCCCCTCGTTGCGGTCGAGTACTGGGTCGTCGGGGTGGTCGAAGAGCTGGCCTGGTGGTGGTGGTGGTGCCGGTGCCGGTGGAGGTTCGGGTCCGGATCCGGATCCGGGCCGGGCCCGTACCCTCCTCCTGCTTCGGACAGCGGGGGAGATGGACCCAGAGTGTCGTCGAAGCAACCAAATGCGGGGTCGAGAGGAGTGCCAGGGGTGGGGGTGCCGGCGGCGGCCGCCGCTGCGGAGACGACGGCGGGCGCGGGCACGAACTGGCCAAAGTCATCCTCGGACTGGCTCCAGATACTGGGCAGGCTCCTGTACGCGGCGGCCGAGGCCGGGGGCATCGGGTACTCGGATGGCTGGGCCAGGCTCCGCTGGTGGTCCAGCATCTGGTGGTTGCCAACGATTGGGCTGCTGCCGCCGAGGTCGACGCAGTCATTGGCGCATTCGCTGATGCAGTCGTCGATGCAGCCGCTGAAGAAGCTGGGAGGGGTATTCATTGTCATTGCGGCCGCTGCAGCGGCTGCAGCCGTCGCGGCCGGGATAAGGACAGGGTTTGTGTGCAAGGGGGCGAGACGACAAGTTGGGAATCGGGAGAAAATGTGGCGATGTATGGTTGGCTGCTCGACTGCTCGACTGCTTGACTATTCGGCTGGGTTCTTGCTTTCGAGACCTGCGAGAGCTGGGCCGAGGCGGGATGTGTCTGCGGGGGAGAAGGCGGGGTGCGGTCGTCTTCTTTGTTGCTGGCGCGGCTGCGAGACGGCAAGGACGAAAGAGAAAGAATGCTAGCCGAGGTCCCGTTTGATTGGAGCCAAGGTTTAGTTAGCTCGCGACCAAGTCTGCTGCTACTGCTGCTACTGCTGGTGCGCAAGCATCCAGCCCAGGTCGGCTACAGCAGCGGTATGCTCCGGAGCGGGGGGGGAGAGGGGCAGCGAGATCTTGAGCCCGGTTTTCTCCCTGCCAAGAGATCGCACCAGACGAGGGTCTGAAAAGAGTGGGAAAATGGACGTAAGGTGAAAAAGGAACTTGAGACCGCAGGACGAGATAGCTTCACTCACTACTCACTATGGGCACTCGCTGCTGAGGCGGCGGCGGCGGCAGGATAGGCCGGCGCCTGTCTCGGCTCCCCCGAGTGTGCGAGTGTGTGCGCAGACTTGCCGGTCAGTAATAGAGCCTGGACGGGGCAAGGCCTGCTGCGGCTGCTGATGCTGCGCCGGGATGCGCCGGCCTGGGCCGGACGTGGCGGGGTGAGCTTGGCTCTACTGCGTGGTCGGTCGGTGTGGGTGGATGTGTGTCGCTGTGGGCTGTGGTGGTCAATCTCTGTGGTGGTCAATTGCGGCGGCAGGCAGGAAATACTGCAAGGCCGATTCGGCGAGCAGGGCCGGCGAGCGAGGGACGACGAGAGGCGGCGCGGTCGACCGAGGGGGGACTAGACAGAGGGGCGCGAGGAATACAGACCGATAGAGAAGGAAGAAAAAAAAAAAAAGAGGGGGGAGGCAGGAGGCAGGAGGCAGGAAACGTGGGACGGCCGAGACGGGAGACGGGAGACGGGAGACGGAGGAGCTTGTGCGGGGTCCTGGAGGAGGGGGAGAGCTCCTAGTCTGGGCTTAAAAAAAAGGACCCTGGGGACCCTGGAGAGGGAAAGAAATAAACCGGGCCGAGTTCCAGTCGCGTCGCACTCACGGGGCAGCAGCAGCTGCGGGACAGCAGCAGGACGGGCCCATGTGAAAGAGAGAGACGGTCTGGTTGGTCTGGCCGGCCATCTGAGTACATGATTCCTAGCTCGCGGTTATGTGTGGTGGGGTGGGTGGGGAGCGTCACAGTATGAGGCCAGGAAACGCCGCGGCCAAGTGGCCAGGGGAAGGGGGGGCAGCGCAGGCAGAGCACGCGAGGAATCATATCAGAGAGATGGCCGTTTTATTATGCCAGTTTTTTTATGGTTACCCATCTCAAGACCGAGCGCGCGAGCGACTCCGATTGCGACTGCGACCGGCCTGGCCGATCGCCGATCTGGGTCTGCGGCGTGTGCACGTGCCAGAGGGGAACAGAAGCCCGAAGACAGGCGAGAAGCTCTTTTGAGTAGGCAGGCGCTGCCCAGGGCGGCCCTGGGCTGCCCCACACCAGGAGCCAGCTGTCTCCCATGTTTTGCGATACGGGTACCGGGGGCAGCACCCATTGGGTGGGGTGGTACAAGTGCCGCTGCCGCCGCCGCCGCCGTTGCTGCCGCTGCCAATCTTGCTCAAGCTGCACGCTGCTGAATTGAATCCTGCCACTGAAGGACGAGCAGGAAACCAAAAAACAGAACTGCCAAATCGAGAATTGCCAACTGAGGGTGGCCCCAGCTCTGGCGAGGTGGGGACACCACGACACCCACCGTTGGGGTCACGGTACAGGTACCCTAGGGAACCGAAAAACCAGCCACACGGCGAGGTAAACCCGCGAAACGGTAAAACGGCCCACCACCATCCAGAGGCCCGGCGCCGCGTGGCTGTGTGTACGCGTACGCATACACCCACCACACCACCCACACACCACACTCACGCGCTCCTGCAACCGGCCGATCCCACCCCCCAGCGGGGGGAGACCTCCGCCCCAATGATCTCGACTGGGCAGGGGCGGGGGAGGGGGCGGGGGAGAGGGGAAAGCCAGGAATCCATGGTTGCGCGCTGCCTGGCCAGAGCCCAGAGACCAGAGCCCAGAGACCAGAGCCCAGAGTCCAGAGTCAGATAGCCAACTGCATGCCATGCCATGCCATGCCACGGCACGGCCCAGAGCCGAGACAGGCCGAGCCGATCCAGGCCTGGCCTCTAATCCAAAAACAAGAGCCCAGCATGTGTGGAGTGCAACTGAGCCACCCGTAACCCATCCAGAAGGAAACATCTGAAACATGGGAATCTGCCGACATTTCCATTGCCCCTATCCTCATCCGCCATTCTCGACTCACAGCTGGATCAGCATGGCCGACGAGGGATGGGGCGGAGGCACGGAAGGGGTGTGTGGTGGGTGCGGCATGTGCAGGCCTGCCCACCTCTCTGCCCGGTTCCCGCCCCAGGCCGACGAAACCGATATGACTCCCACTGCTCCCACTGCTGCCACTGCTCCCACCACCACCACGTCTGCCGCCACTGTACTTGATCGAACTGTGGGGCCCGCCTCGGATCAAACCCTCCGGCCGAGACCGAGCCGAGTCGTCCCCAGTCTCATCGGCCGACGCGCTCGATAGAATGCTGGAACTCTGCGATCGTCAGAAGCACTGCTGCCCTCAAATGACCGTACTTACCCACCTACCCACCGACCCACCTACCAACTCCCCCGGACCCCCACCAGCACCAACAGCTCAGGCACGACCACGACCGACAACCCGGCTCGGCTGCCCCTGGGCCCCAGCTCACCCCCGCATCCTGCCGCTCCCCCGGCGGTCGGGTCGATAATACCATTGTGCCTCTTGTTGCGGCCGTTCGGGTGGGGCAGCAGGTGGAACGGACTGGTACGGGGCGAGTAAAGTGGCCCAGAGCCACTTTACTCATCAAGCCATCGCCAAGGCCAATGCTCTCTACACTCGCACTCTCACCCGAATCAGACATGTCTGTTTCTGGGCCTCCCACCAGCTCGCGTCCTCATCTCATCGTCTCCTCGTCTCCTCGTCTCGGCACGCAGGCGCATCAGCCCCTGGCGAGGCAATGCACTGTGGCTCAGCCCGAGCTGTGTCGTCACGTGACGCCGCGGCCTACCCCGCCGCCCTCGCGTTTCGCCATCCCCCTTGCCAGCGCGACCCCCCACCATCAGCCAACTCCTCCATCATCAGCCAAACCGATCATCTCGGTCACCCCCACCATCATCATCAGATCAGCCAACGCACCACAGTCAACTCCTGCATCATCAGCCGACCCCCCCCACGATCCAACCAGACACCCCCTTCCCATCGTCAGTCAAGCGCTGCATCTCATCAGCCAGCTCCCCCATCGTCAGTGAAACCGTGATCATCAGCAAGCCCCCCCCACCAGCCAACTCCCCCATCAGCAGTCAAACCCTCATACTCGGCCAAGCCCTTCCTTGTTTCTCAACAAACCACCCCCCCGCAAATCGAAAATGGAGTCAACCCCCCGCGTCAACGCCCAGAACATCAAGGGCTTCATCAACCGCAACGTCCTCATCGTCGGCCGCGTCGCGGAGCTGAACCCCGACTTGGCCGTGCTCGACTCTGGATCTTCCTCCGGCTCCGGCGGCACTATCAACGTCTCTTTACCCCACGACACCCGCCTAATGGTCGGCCATGTCGCCCAGGTGGTCGGCAAGGTGAACCCGGATCTAAGCGTCAAGACCCTCACCGCGTCCGATCTGGGCGAGAGAGTGGGTGGGTTATGCTGCCCGTCAAGTCGTCGGCGTCGTCATCCTCTTCTTCCTCTTCGTTCCTGCGTGAATCGCAACCAAGAAGGACACTGACACCGACCCCGGCCAGATCTAAGCCTGTACGATTCCCTCGTCGAGATTGCAAGCTCCAACGCCCTCCGGGCCGTGTTCCCCGCCGCCTGATACCTACTGCCATACTGCCGCATGCGATGCCGTCGGGCGAGAGGACGCCCCCTCTCGGCCGCCGGACTGTGTCCCCCGGCTGTTCCATAGTGCCGTGCGCCGTGGTTTCGCCAGCCTGCCTGCCTACCTATCTGTACGGTTCCATCTTGCAGATTACAAATTACAGCCCAGGCGCTGCCACGGTAGCGTGCCATGCCCGGGGGCCCATGTTGGGACGAGTCGCCGAATACACGCGTGGTGGAATCAAAGTAAATCTTTAGTTCCCCGACCAGCCAAATCGATAACCGTGCTGCATGCTGCATGCCGTAACCTAATCTCTCACCGCCTGCCCACCCATCCCTCCGGCTGTGACTTCCTGTGCCTCGTGTCTGCCTGCCGGTCCCATCCTGATCATGCGGCAGCAGCAGCACCCCTCGGAGTGATACAGATACAGTATTCCAGACATCGCGCCAGAGCTATCGATAATCGATATACACATCCCCCTTGCCCTCCAACATCTATACCCTACTGCTTAGCCATACACCTTTCTTAACACCGCCTCCACCACCACCACTACCCTCAACCACTCATCCCATCTCCATCCACCTCCCCGCCCGTCAGACCCACCCGTCCAGCGGAGACCTCACCCTGGGTTGGGATTGGACCTCATGGAGCCGTTTCTTGATCCGCGCAGTCAGAGCGGCCCCATCCTCTGTGTGACCAGACCCGTCGCTGTCATCATCCGGCGTCTCGGTCTCATCCCGGATGCACGTCCTCTCTAGCTGGTCGACCTCGGCCACGTCCGTACCCTCTCCACCATCATCTTCCGACCCAACCATCCCCGCTTCTTCGCCCTTTTTATTCTCGGCCGTCTCCTGAAACTTGAACCGGAACCGCTCCAGAACCTCGACCCTCTGCTCCGCCACCAGGGCCCGATCCTTCCACATCCTGCCGTCTCGCTCTGCAGACCTCAGCCGCTCCGCCAGGAGTCCAATATCCGTCTGCGCCCGGACCTCGAGCTGCCGCTTCAGCTGGATAACCTCCTCGGCCCTGGCCTCTAGGTGAGTCAGCAGGCTCCGGACCTGGGCGTGCAGTTGCGAGTGGCTGCGCGAGTGCGATCCGATCGCCATTCCGGCCGTGATTGTCGGTGACGGCGTCCGCATTTCCGTCGGGGTGCGCGATCGAATCCGCGGTGCCGGTGTTCTCGGGACGGTCGAGGGGGGCCGCGAAAAATGGACGTACTGAGCGACCGGCGGCTCTTCGGGTGGCAGAACCAGAGTCCCCAGGCTCAGGGGCAGGAGCCGTTGACGCTGTGAGGGCTCTGGGACCGGAGTGTGGTATCGGGTGGGGATGCGTGCCTCATCGGGAGCCGGGCTGAGCATGGGCTTCCATCCATCGTCCGACATGTCGGGGAATTTCCCCCACGGTGACCCGCCGAGCCCAGTCGTGGAGAGGCCTGGGAAGCCACCCGCAGCGGACAGCGCCCGCAGCGCCAGAGGTTCTCTCCTTTCCATCCGCGACTGGATGCTCGCGCTGCGATTGACTATCACTGCTGTTGGGTTGCTGTGGCTCGTAGACCAGCCCGAGCCGGGTCCGGGAGACGGCGGGAGCATCCGCGTCGGCGTAGCGGCGTGAGACGTGTAGCGGGAGACCATGGACCTGCCGCTACCAGGAAGCAGAACCGTCATCCCAGTTGAGGGGACTGTTGATGATAATTTGGAAGCGTCTTCGAACATGGCTGCCATCGCTCTCACGCCGCCGAGCATCTTGAGTGGACTTCCATGCGATCCCTCAGTCGATCTCCTGAACGGCGTCCCGCTCCTGGTGTCAGGCATCTGGCTGGAGATGCTCAGGTCGCGAGTTGATGGCTGGCATGGCTGGCTGGCATCTTCGCATGGGAGAGCCCTCTCGGGAGGGACGATCGTCTCATAAGCCGGCTGGGAACCGCTGCCCTGCTCGCGTCCCTCCTCGCCTGGGATCCCGATTTTGGCACGGTCCGGTGTCTCGGCCGTCTCCCGAGATGGATCCCTCCCGTCTCCGTCGCGGCCCTTTTCGGGCACACGGATATTGCCATCCGCGCTACCCGGTGCAGAGGCCACGCATCTCCTGCGAACGGCAGTCGGAATCCGGCTCGGGCTGTATTTCTTCTTGCTCCACCGTCTCGCATCCGCCTCCATCACGGTGATCCGGCTGCGATTTGTGCGAGTGGATCTCTGGGTCGGCGTCGCGTCCACGTTATCGGATTCATCATCATCATCGCCCTCTTCCGCCGCCGCGCCACCATGTTCGCTCCGACGCTTCGGGGACTTCCCCTAGGCCCCCGGCGTTGTCGCGTCATCATGTTGCGCTGTTGCCGTCTTTCTGCCGATGATAGGCTGGATGTGGTCGCCCACCCCGAGGAGCGGCGTCATGGCAGCGTAGCCATCACCGGCCAGGCCGCGATGACAAGTCCCAGCTGTAGCCCCCGAGTGGCTCACCCGGCTGCGACGGCGACTCTGAATAGGCTCCTCATCCCCCGAGGAAAGGTCCAGATCTGTGTCCCGATTGGCAAGATACGGGCTGGCAGTCCTATGGAACTCCCCGCCAGATCTACCCGTCGGCCGAGTGAAAGCTCTGTCGGGATGTATTCCCCCCTTCATTCGGTTCTCGTTCACCTCATTGTAGTTGTTCCGAGCCCGGGGTGAGAGGGGAGGGAATTTGAACGTGTTCAGGTTCTCGTCCTGCATCGGCTCGGCCGAGATCCGGCTGTGGCGAGATGTTTTGTTCTGGGATGCGGGGTGGTCTGTCAGCACGGCCGCCGCAGGTTGCCCGCTCGAATCCCTGGCCGCTTTGGTGCGTCCCGGAGCCGTCTGGCCGACGCCATAGCCGTGGTCGGCAAAAACATCTTCGAGCTCAAGACCGGTCGGGCCGGCGGCGGCGGTGCCTTTGGTGTCTCCGAAATCATTATGATGACCATGACGAGTCCCCGACGGGTCCGAGTCTTCGAACCTCCGCCTCAGAACCGAGTACCGAGGCCTTGGCACCTCATATAGGCTGTCACCCGTAGCCTTGCTTCCGGGCCGGCGCGGGGACAAGCTCCCCACTGGACTGCCCCTCTGTGTCACCATCGAGGGCGGCCATTTGCGTCGCGGTGACTTTTTGAAAACCGGTACCGGAGACGGCGAGGGCTTGTTGTGCTCTTCGCTCCTCTGGGCCTGGATCTCACTGTCGGTTTCCCCACTTTGCGGTTTGGGCGCCAGCGGGAACCTCCTCTGGATGGAGGCCCGGGGAGTGACGGCGTCGTCGGCGCCGTCGCCGACGTACTCGGGCCGAGGGTATCGAGCCGGGCTAGCAGATTGCCGGACACTGCTGTGGTCAAATCCGGGCGTGCGAATCTTGTCTCTCTTTGTCCTTTTCCCGGCTGCCGGGGCCGTTTCGCCCGATCGCTCCATTGACTGCAAATCCTGCATACTGATATGTGTAAGGGACTTCTGATATGGAGGCCGCTGCTGCCTCGATCTTGGCGTGTCTGCTGCCATAGCAGCGACTGGTATTTTGCTGGGTGATGTTTCGGCCCTCCGAGTAGCGCTTCTTCGTCCCTGACCATTGCCCTGGCCCCGGACGGGTGTGCCGTATCGCGGTTGCTCGCTCCCCCGCCGTCGGACGACGACGCTGCCGTCGCTCTCGTCACCTCCTTCCTCGGGCCTCGTCAAGAGGCCATCATCCTCTTTCCCCGACGAAGCCATCGACGCGGGCTTGGAGGACGCAGTGCGCGGGGATCCTGTCGGAGTGACAGGTGGGTCGTCAAAACAATCGCGACTCGGATCACGGCTCTCGGGCATGTAGACTCGAATGCGCGGCCTGTCTCCTGGGTTCGTTGGGGAGACCACACAAGGCCCGCTGGGGTGGGAAATCTGGCCAGAGGAATCCGGATCATCGTCTCTGCGTCCAGAAGTATCCTGGACGGGTGGCAGCAAAAAGTTCGGCATTGCGGTGGACGAAAGCGACAGTCGCTGGCCAATCTGGGCAAACCGGCGATCGGAAGGGGGGCGCGGCCCATGGTGGATCGGCTCGGGGCTGAAGGTGAGACCGGGCTGGTGAGGATTCGATATCTCGCCTCCATCGCTCCCGTCCTCTTCCGCAGTAGGGGAGAGGGCATTAACAGACGGATGGGAACGGAGTCTGAGTCCGGCAGGGGAGTTTTGCGTCTTGGGTCGCAGTCGTTTGATGCTCAGGTTATCATCTGACTGGTCGGCGGAGACGGTTGCTGGCCTCGCAGGCTCTGTGGAACGGAACGTGTTAGTAGATGGAAACCATCTCCTGGCTCTTGTCGCCGCTGCCGAGGTCACTACTTACCAAAGGCAGGCGTGGGTGTGTCCGGAGGGGTGCCGGGTCGAGACGTCGCCTCTTTCGGACGTGCCTTTTCCCGGTTGGGATCGATAGCGAACAGATATGCTGGGTGCGGCGAGTCGGGCCGAGAGACGGCGAACGACTGCGAGGCGGATGGCCGGAGGAGCGAGGTCATGATGGCTCGGCCCACTCGGGTCTGATCTCCCCCCCCCCTCGGGCCGCTCGGCCTCTCCGGGTGGATCTTGAGGTCTTTGAGGTGACGGACCACCTCCCTCCAGTCGGTTATCACCATCTCGGCAATGCGGTTGGCGACCAAGATCTTGTCGGCCGACAGAATTTCCCGCGTCTCTTCGAGTGGTGGTGGTGGTGGTGGTCTCGATCTCGACAACTTTCGTGGCCCGGTCGGCTTCTCATTTCGGGCCGCCGCCGACGGGACCGGAAGGAGGACCAGGCCGGTCGACGGACTGGCGAGCCGCATCGAGTACGACCACAAGAGCTCACCGACCAGCAGCGGCCCAAAGACCACACCGAGCGCCTCGTAGCCCATCAGGTCTGAAGTCGGCAGCGGCCCGTCCGCATCGTCCTCCCCCGGCGCCGCCTCGGCGGCGCGCCCGATCAGGGAGAGGAGTCCAAATACGGCACATATGAGCTCGCGCTGAAGCTGGCTCGGGACAGCGCCGACGGCGAGAGCAATGAGCCGGCCGCGGACCTTGGCCTGCTTCGTGTCGTTGCGCTCCAGCTCGGCCCGCAGCTGGCAGTGGACGGCGACAAGGGCGTCGAACGCGGAGAGCGAGCCGAGGATGCCGCCCGGGAGAACGGCGAGGAGCTTTTTGAAGGTGGAGGCGACGTCATGGACGTTGTACCGAATGTGGGGAGGGAGATTGGGTGGGTAAAAGGTGTCAGTTATCGAGCCGTCGGTGGGATCCTTATGGCAGTAGTGCTCAAAGAGGCTGTTGACCACTCTTGTGGAGCCGGGGACCCGGAATACTCCGCGGGCCGAGGGCCCGGCCTGCACAAGATACTGGGCGGTCGCCCGGATGCAGGTCGGCAGCTGCAGCGATCCGGGACTGTGCTCGACCGGCAGAAAGAGCAGGTTCTTCCCGCTGAGCTTGATCATGGTGGTCAGGTCAAGGACTGGCATCGGCTCCCTGCGTCCCTGTACAAGGTTGAGAGCCATGTCGCTGACGCTGCGTCGCAGGGGAATCGTGGTCTGGATGGGCTGAGGCCGCTGCGGAGGGGGAGGGGGAAGAGGAAGCGGTGGCGATGGCCTTGGCGGCTCCGTGTTGGTCGAGGAGACGCGGAACACTCGAGCAAGCCAGCCTCGAGGACCCGAGTGATGCTCAGGCCGAGCCGAGTGAGGCTGAGGCTATGTTTTGCTCCAAGTCAGTGACTGGGCTGGCTGGCTGGCCGGCTCGCTGTCTGGGCCTGAACACCGGAGCACCAGGGCGCCTGAGCGCCTGAGCAGGAAAGATATGCATACCGGTCCCGCGGAAAAGTCCCCAACCCGCAGTGCTCGCACGCCATACTGCATGTGGTATGTTAGCCGGCATACGATCTGGGTTTAGATGCGGGCCAGAGAGTGAAACAGTAACCCCACCTTTTCCGCCACCCGGTTATACTCCCGCACAAAGCTAGCCCGGTCATCCACGTCGTCCGGGGCGGACAGAATTCCCCCGGGAACGGATGAGACCCAGGTCTCAGTGCTTTTCGACAGGCGCCTCTCGGCCCCTGCTCGCGCGGGTGGGTCGGATCCCTGGCCGGCATTACCACTACCACCGTCACCGCCGTCCAAGGGGCGACCCCGAATGGCGGTGGAAAACAAGCGCTGGGGGTCGGCTGATACCACCATGGTGTGATCCACAAACGTGGTCGAGGAGGCTGGCAAAAGTGACGACGAGATATAGCGGTGCATGCTCACGGGCGGCGATAGCGTGGCCACCTTGCTGGTGCGATGGGTGGAGGGTCCCCCCTGAGAAGGAGCGGGGGCGGGGGCGGCGCCGGGGGCGGGTAGGGGGCTGCCGGCGGTATCGCCCGGAGGCTGCCGGCGCTTCCCGCCCGTCTCGGGGACCGGTATGGAAGCCGACGACGAGGCAGATCGTCTACGGGGCAGGGACAGCATGGTAGTGGCAATATATGAAGATCGGTTGTTTCTGTTCTTGTTGATGCTGCTGCTGTTGTTGTTGTTGGTTGCGGAATCGTTGTGGGGCGGCGGTTCCATGGTCGCAAGCCAGCCAGCCGCAAGGGGATGAGAATGCAGAACGCGCAGGTCAGGTATAGCGTGTAATTAACTCGTAGAAGTAATATCAGCACTAAGGCGGGAGGCGGCCGTATGCCGGGAAAGGATCCGCGACCAGATGATGCAAGAGAACCAGGACAGCGACGAGGACGAGGACGGCAGCAGAACGAGATATCAAGACAGATGATTGTTCCAAGGTGGGGTCAGTTGCAGTTCTGCCGCAGGGACAGGGCCCTGTCCCTGACACGATGAGGAATGGGGAGTGCTGGCGGTGCTGGCTCCACCGGAGGCGCTACCGGAGGCGGCGCGTCGTGAGGAAGGCACCTCCGAATGTGGGGGGGGACAAGATAGAAAGGTAGTGCGGGGTGGGGGGGGGCAAGGTACGGACGAAGAGTAGGGGCGGACCGGGCAGCGAGAATGTAGAGAAGGAGAGGGGAGGGAGAGAGGAGGGAGGGAAGGCGAGCAAGGAGGGTGGTGGGTTTATTTAATCTCTGCGCGGAAGGAGCAGGTGACAGGCAGAAGAAACGAGCACGTCTCCCCGTCAGGAGAAGAGGGAGGGAGGAGTGACCAGCCGCCGAGCTGATGCGCGGCAGGGCGGGAATCGGAAACCTATCACACGTGGAGTCGAGACATCAAGGGTCCTGCTGCCCGCGGAAATGCTTGCCATTGCCTCTGGTGCCAACCAAGCTCGATGGACGGTGGGGAGGGGGGTGTGGTTGGGGCGGCACGAAGCGAGGAGGGATGGGGGGGCCGACCAAGTCGTGTCAAGTAAACAAAACAAACAGCCCCTCCCGTTGTCCAGGGCGCAACCAGCAACCAGCCAGGCAACTGACCGTGAGCTACTGAAACTGCGTCGCGGGGGATCCCCCTGTCACGTGCAACCCTCGACCAGAGCCTGTCCAGCGGCTCGCCTTTCGAGCATTCTCGCACAGCCCGGCTCGGCGATCCCAGGCGGGAATCATTCAATGTCCAGCGGTCGCTCTTATAAAGAACGTGATAGATAATTAATATCCCCAGATATGCCGCTGTCCATCGCTGTCCGATTCAGCGCCCGATGCGGACCCGCCGTGCTCGCCGCCGCCGATCAGTGAACCCGTCCCCCGGACGATTCGCTCTATCGCTCAAGACCAGCCCGGCTGGGATGTGGAGGCTTTGCGATCTCTTCTGCATGCGGAGATTCCCATCAAGGCTCGCGCGTCGCGCGGGTTTCTATCTGCCAGCGCGCAGTGCCTGTTCCTGCCAGTCCGAGCCTCGCCCATTGCACTTTGCAGCCCTGACCGAGTGGGGGGTTACCCTATTGCTGATGCAGGCGATAGGAGGCAACCCCGGCCGGCCGGTCGGGTGACCTGTGGTGGGACATGCTTCTGCCTGTTGGGGAAGAGGCCCAGGGTCGAATGGATGTCAATTGACGATGGATTTCTGCCCAGTGAGTCCGGGTGTTCAGACTAGCTCAGCTTGCCCATTTGAAAGCAGGGGCCCGGCTCAATTAGAAGATACGACCCGCAGCTGGGATGGCGTTCCACACTCCACTCGGAGTCTGGTCCAGGATCTGCTTCCCTTGATCATGACATGATTCCTCTCTTCTGGACACCATCTCCGTCACGCGGTCGGTATAATAGCACTCGGTTCATGTTCGCGTCTGACCTCCCTGGCAGTCGGATGGGCGACGCTGTCGGCCTTGTCTCGATGGGCCGAAATCCTCCTCCCTGACCTGACCAACGTTGCCCTGCCTTGGCCTGGTGTCCCTTGGGACCGGCTCGACAAAGAATCTGCGGCAGCATTCCATCCGACAGAATGAAAGGCCATGGAGATGATTGCATTCTCGGTCTCGGTAGTCTCGAGTTAACAAAACACAACTGCATTGCCAGCCTCGACGGGTCGCTACCTGCACTTATTACCGCCCCAGACCATTCGTTCGGTCGGTGAGAATATCGCATACAGAGACAGCAGCAGCAGCCGCAGCAACCATGGCGCCAGATCACGGCCACCTACTCAACCCATTCTCGCGCAATGCTGAGCCCACCGACGGCCACAACAACAAGCCCACTCCGAGACGCTCCGCGCGCAGACCTTCCTCCGCCCCGCCCGACGAATCCCTAACTGTGCCTGGCTATAAGTCTGCCCCTGCTCTTACCGTCGAGACCGCTCCCGGGCCACCCCGGCGGGGTAAAAAAGGTAAATCTGAGCTCGCGGCAGCGGCGGCAGCGGGAGCAACAGCAGCACCAGACCATGAGCAGTCGAACTCGCCCGTCGTAAATCCATTCGCCAAGCCAAGGCCAACGGTCAGCTCTCCGACCCGGTCGCCGGCCAGATACGACACGCCGCGCGAAGCCCGGGACCAGCAGGGAACCAAACCCGAGAAAAGGCAGAAGAGGGAAAAGGGCAGGCAGAAGGGAGAAGAATCGCAGAGGTGGTGGCCGCTGGGTAGCCACACTGGCGACGAGATAGCGCCAGCTGCCGATCCAGGTTCCCCCGCGTCCGCCCGCTCATATCGCTACTCCGATGATCCGGAACAAGGCCAAGCCACAGAACCGGTGATCCGCTCTCGGGGGAGCAAGAGGGGCCGGCCGGAGGATGAAGAGGCCCATGTTCTACCGGATGGATCCAGGAAAGGCCGAAATGAGAAGAGGGTAAAAAAAGAGAGCCGGCCGGATGCTGGAGGTGAGGCGGAGCCGGAAAGGGTCGGCGGCGGCGGTACTGGTGACAAGAATGGCAGTGGCCGTGGTGACCCGAAACCCGACGATATCGAGCATTTGTATCAGGAGGCCAAGCGCAGGGCGCCGACCACGCTGATAAACCAGGACCTGTACGACGAGCTCTCGGAAAAGATTGCCGTCCTCGAGACGGAAAAGGCCCAGCTCATGATCCGACTCAAGTACGCCCAAAACGAGATACTGCAGCGCAACACGGAAAATGAGGAGAGCCTGGTCGCGGCCATTGGCATGGTGTGTGGATCCACGCCCCCCTCATTTTTTCCCGAGGTACTGACCGAGTGGCAAGGCATACGAGGAGCTCGTTGGCGGGATCAAGGTCTTCGTCGGCCAGTTCATGGGACCGTTCCACAGGGCCGGTCGGGACCGAGCTCTCGTCGCAGCCCGGTCTTACGGCACCAGCAGCCTGACCATGAGCCTGGACCGGCTTATGGTGATTGTCTCCACGTACGGGGATATCGGCCACGCGGTCCGGCACGCCAACACGGACGACGAGGTCGTCTTCGCCATCATACTGCGGTACCTGTACGCCAAGATCCTGACCCAGGACCTGTACAACTGCGCCGACCGGGAGGCGGGCACAGTGCAAGACATTGAGACGTCGCTGCGGGAAAACGTGATGCCGGAAAGACGTGGGTGGTCTGATGCCCCCACCTACCCGCGATGCGTTCGTGTCTGACAGTGACGGCTGAGGGAGGACGGTCTGGGCCGGACAGTGCTGGTGTCGATCCGGACGTGGCGGTCCGAGGCGTACGCCGGCATGTTCGCGGCGGCGACATACGACCAGTTCCGGGACCAGGTCGGGCGCCAGCTCACGGCCGAGCTCGGCTCCCTCCTCGAGCTCTACTGCCCCGAAGGCGAGCGCGAGCCGTTCCACCAGGGGCTATCCCAGATGTGCATCTGCCCGGCCATGCTGCTGTATGAAAATATGCAGACCAGCATCCACTCGTTCACGTTTACGCTCGACAGCTTCATCGTCCCCGGCGCGCTGGGCGCCCACATGCTCTCCGCCACGTTCCACTCGCAGATCCCCAACCTCAGCGTCCGCAACGTGATCCCGCAGCGGCTCGGGGGCCGGCCGCCAATCGACCCGGCATCTCCGCCAGCCGGCGCGACGCTGATCCGTGAGCTGATCCCGCTGTGCGCCACCCACCCGGGTCTTCTGGTCCGGCGCGTGCTGGCGGACGACGAGTTTGGGCCGGCGGCGGTGTTGCGGCCGCAGGGCGTGCTGGTGGCGTACGCGACCGCGAGCCGACTGCGGCTGTATCGAGAGGACGGGCAGTCCTTCCTCGGCCTGCTGATCCAGGAGCGGCTCCGGTCGAGCCAGGGCCCCGCGAGCCCCGCGACGGGGTCGACGGCGATGCCGTGGCGGGGACGGTCGGACCCGGGCCAGCTCGAGTACTGGATGGATCCGGACTGGAATATCTGAGGGCCGGACGCGCAGCTGATGCGGCAATCATCGGCCGAGTTCATGGTCGGGCCGGGGACGGCCGATATCGAAAGAGTGGCCGGGTGGGGGACGGCCAATATCGAAGGAGGTCACCATGTCCGGCAGTGGTCGGCGCATTGGGTGCTGTAGGCGGGGCTGCGGTTGGGGGGCACGCATGTCGGACTATCCAGGGCGGCTATCTGGAGGGGAGGGGGCATGTATATCGGGTTATCGAGGCGCGCTTCCGAATGTATCAGTTCCAGTTTGGGTTGGCTGTTCTCGTTTTGTGGCATGTGCATGCACCGGATCACCGACATTTCGACGACCGTGCGGTCCTCATGTGGCTGCCTGGTGCGGTGGCCGATGTGATGATGGTGGGCTCACTCGAAAAATATCATCTAGGCGGGAACACCCCCCCAATCGCCACGGACCAAAGACGGGCGTCTAGAACTCCCTCCCCACCCTCCGTCGTGTTGGCGCTTCACTTCATTGGGGGGGGTGGACAACCGGAGTCGACACTCGGGTCGGCTGGCCGGGCGGGGGAGAGCGCCTCGCCGACACACCGGCGCCAGGATCTCTGCTGCCCATCTCGGCGACTCCAGAGGAGGGAGGGCAACAGCGTGGTATATCCGCGGCTGGACTATCGCGCACCCATGAGAGAGACCACCACCATATCTCCATCTCGTCGGGAGCACAAGGCAGAGAGCGCGGCGCCGCGCACCTGGGAGGCTCACCGGCGGGGGTGAGTAAGCAGAATACCCTCTTAGCCCTACACAACGGTCTCCTCTGTCATAAGTCAGACAGGCTCTGTGGTCTAGAGGTATGATTCTTGATTTGGGTTGCATGATTCAAATATTCAAGAGGTCCCGGGTTCAATC